>JADKLZ010040193.1:12484-27157 GCA_021533235.1 Biomphalaria straminea
AAAGTGAACTCCATACAATTACCATAGTAAGTAAAAATATAGTTCAAAGTATCAATTATAAAGGTGACACACAGTACAAGAATCGCTGTATCGAGTGGGGCCATCGTTTGGTATCTGGATCGCGTCACTTGCCTGAGGCTCCGCACAAGACGTGTACTGCGCAGTTAGCGACATAACAGGAAGTCCCTTCATGACCATGCGCAGAATGAGTCACACTACGAAGGACCATAATCAAACTTTTTTTTTTTTTTTAATCAAATAATATTGGTTCGTTTTTTTTTTAAATATGTAAAAGTATATTCTTTAATAAACCTTTTTAAGCCGAATTTGATCTAGTTTGACAGAAAGCTTACCTATCAGAATGTGACCCAGACAGTAGTAACTTGGGCACATAAGGTGTACAACTCAAGTGTATATAGGCAAAATAATAATGCCGATATTGGTTTGAATTTTGAATAATGGTTTCAGTTTTTTAGTAGTATAGTAGTATAAGTCCTCAGTATTGCGAAAAAAAAAGAAAGATAAATTTAAAGGGATTATGATAATGAAGCTTTGTTCCGTAGTATTTACTGCTTGGTAGAGCAGAGTCATCTGTGCTACAATGAGGTTATTACAAAACATAAATTAACTCACCTTGTATGTCTGGTAAAAAAGTTGCAAACATTTCTCTCACACCCAAACTCGGATCAAGTATAAATTTTTGCACAATTATTTTTTTGCACCTGAAAAAAAAAAGGATTCAATTTAATATCAATTAATAAAAAATTAACCAATTATTTTGTTAGGTATCAAACAAGGAAAAAAAATTGTTCTAGACAGAATCGGTGGTATAAGTTGAATAAGTCCCCTTTATACTTTGTGCAGAGAATTAAGTCGTCGCTTAAAAACTAACAATAGATAACTATATAAAAAAAGAAAATATTCTCCAAGGATTTCGCTGGCGTAGTACTGTAAACACAAATCTAAAGTGGCTTTCGCTTTCGAATTCAACACTTGCAAAATTAATAAACATATATATATATATATATATATATATATATATATATATATATATATATTGAATGCATTAAAAAAGCGATCACTGTAACATTCAGAGGTTAACCCTATTTTCTGATCCACACAATTGATAGGATAACAGAGCACTGAGAAAGATAAAAAAATGAAATTGCGCAAAACAAAAACAATTGGTAAGAATATTTCTAATTGTTAGTCTAGAACTCTAGATCTATTGTAAATTTAGTTACCTGACTGATCCACGCTAATTGATATAATTACACTTTATAAAATTATAAGCTTAGTACAGGGTCATTGTCATCTGTGCACCAGAGTTAGGAAATTGTCATCTGTGCACCACTGAGTTAGGTCATTATATCTGTGCACCACTGAGTTAGGTCATTGCTATCTGTACACCACTGAGTTACATCATTATATCTGTGCACCACTGAGTTAGGACATTGCCATCTGTACACCACTACTGAGTTAGGTCACTGCTATCTGTACACCGCTGAGTTACATCATTATATCTGTGCACCACTGAGTTAGGTCATTGCCATCTGTACACCATTACTGAGTTAGGTCATTGCTATCTGTACACCACTGAGCTACATCATTATATCTGTGCACCACTGAGGTAGGTTTTTCTCATCTGTGCACCACTGAGGTAGGTTATTGTCATCTGTGCACCACTGAGGTAGGTTATTGTCATCTGTGCACCACTGAGGTAGGTTATTGTCATCTGTGAGACTAAGTCATCGATGACCTAATTGGAAAATATGTGTACGTGTCTTTTGTAACATTTCGTTTGCTTTCATAAAAGGATTTGGAGTTCCTTATAAGATTAGAACCCCTAGCGTCACTCATGTGGTAGGAATCCCTGATATTGTTAACATCATAGACAGCCTTGAATTCTGTGCAGACTAAATTGTCCCCTTGTTCTACAGTACATACGTCTCTGGCTGTCTTCTTTAGGTCGCTGGTTGGTGGAGTTCTATTCTAAACAGAACATTTTATTTCCCTGCGGAAAAGGAAGGGGTGAGAGGGTTGAGAAAGAAGAGAGGGTCAGGGAAAGAAGAGAGGGTCAGGGAAAGAAGAGAGGGTCAGGGAAAGAAGAGGTAGAACTTGAAAAGTCTTCTGCTTTTCTTTCTGTCTCATCGCATTGTTTTTAAAACAGTTTTTTGTCTTGCTGGCACATCTTATGACAATTATTTGAATACTTGAAGATTTCTTAGGATCAATCAAGTGGACAATGGGAGATTGAAATAGATTAATCTTTCTTTCTGAACAAGTCAACTGAACGTGCTTTGAAAGAAAGCATGCAGATAGATTTATAGATAGATTCGAATGAGGGCCATTGTTCAACTAAGCAGATCTGGAGGACAAAGACTGGTCTAGACACTGACGATCTGTCCCTCTCTGTCTCTCTCTCTCTCTCTCTGTGTGTCTCTCACTTGCCTTTCCTACGCTTTAATAGTTGCCATCGCAGGATAAGATAACTAGCTACTTTCATTCTCACCAATATTTAAACTAGTATCAGATAACTTTATTATATCATGCTCAATGATAAGATAACTTGCTAGTATCATGTAGTTTCGTGCTAATTAATAAGATAACTTTCTAGTATTATGATGTACAATTTGATAGCTTGTTAGTATCATGTTAAAATGATCACTTTCTACTATCATGTTAATGAATAAAAGAACGTTTAAGATAACTTGCTGGTATCACAGATCGATAGATAGATAGACGTCAGATAAGTTCTTCTGCTACGTCTTGGTCCAGAGCAGTCACGTGGCAGGGGTCACATGATGCAGTTAGCTAGTGGTTTTCACCCCGTGTCACAACGGCAAGCTTTGCAAATGGTGTCACCCCCAAGATGGGTGTCAGCTGGTACGCCCGCGTCCCATGAGTTCTTCATCTGCTCTGCTGTTCAAAATTTACTTTATGTTTATAACATTGTACAATATAAGTGCCGTTACTTTCGTGTATTATACTACTTACAGTGAGTATATATATTGTATTGAGTCCAGTTTTAATTATACACAAGTTTCTTGTTAAGAAAATACAGAAAATAATAATAATAAAAAAGAACTTTACAAAATATTGACAGGAGAATGTTCGACATTATTTTCTGAACTTAGTGTCCAGAGTTTGCAGATCAGGCACAAATTAAAGGTGAAGCTACCGCACATGAGCTCTCTAAAAAAAATGGATTGTTTCCCTTGTTATCTGGTACATCGGTGGAAAAAATGTATTCTATTTAACGACGAAGTTCCCCAGCAGGGGGGATGATAATGAGGAGATTATCGTTTGGCACACACAAAAAATTGGCAGACGACTCATGATCTGGATTCTCCTTGTATTTCAATGTACTTTTTCATTTGGCAGCAAACAAAATTGTACGAATGCCTTCTTTTACGTCATACTTGATAGAATTAAAAAACTGTAATAAATCTCAGACGTTGAACGTCAAATTTCTCGAGTGCCATAGACATAATGTTGTAGAGATTCATCTGTCAAATATTTTGAAATTTCAAATTCTTCAAATCACCACTAGACGATAATTTAGATTTTTTTTTTCAATTAGCTAGGGGCTTGCAAAGTTACAAAAAATAGTTACAATTTTGTCTTATTTACGAAAACACATACTTACTAAACCTATAACAGGGGTCGGTAACCTGTTGAGTCTGAAGCGCCAAAAATTATAATTTACGAAATTTCAAAGATTCTAAAAAAAAGCAAAAACATATATTTTCCTTCTGAACATTTCGTTAAGAATATTTTAAACTGACGATGGTAGAGTACTTTTAACAAGATGCTGTTAAATATATTGATTAACAAATTCATGACCTTAACTATTTCGTCCGGAACACAAAGCGCTTCTTAGTATATTATGCTGTGAAACGTAAAACTTTTCATGGTTTTATTTTGCGCCGTTGTTGCACCTTTATTTTTTCCTGTCATACTTCTGGCTCCATCAGTTGCTATTGAAACGATTTATTTAAATCGATTTTAATGTCTTCAATGTATTTTCGCACGACATACGCTCTATCTTTTCCTCTGGTTTGCCACGAGAGCGGTAGCAATCCTAGAAGTTCTTATTTTAGACCTTGGGAAGACATATATCTGACAAAAAGGCCAACTTGTGCCGTGTCTTTTATTTCGTAAGACTCACATATCAAGTAATAAGGCAGAAGAAAATTGAATATCTTCCACCTGCTAATATGTTACATTTCAAGACATGGAGAGGGGTACAAGTGGCTGAGAGATAGAATCGAATGAGAACAATTTTGAATTTTATTTTTATAAATAAAATAGATAATATTTCGCATGGAAGTAAAGAGCCGCAGCTTAACATCCAAAGAGCCGCATGTGGCTCGCGAGTCGCAGATTGCCGACCCCTGGTTTGTAATTTCTATTGTGATTAATTTTGGAAGATATTTTCTGTTGGTATATACATTAACATTATATGTAACTTTATACAAGTTCCCCAAAGTGTGGTGAATGTGGAAGAGTTATCTCATCTTATATAGCGTGTCTGTATCTCATCACAGAGAATGGACGGAATGAAACATTTCTACCATTTCCCATGATTCAAATATGAATCTCATTGGTTGGCAGGAGTTGGATATCACACGCCCATATAATGAAAATTAAGTGAAAAACGTCAAAGATTACATGGTGAGAATAATGAACGAATTTGGTAGAGTTAGAAAAAAAATTCAAGCCGAGGAGATGTAGTAGAGAGTTATTTAGTATCGCCTGCAGAGATGGCGTCGATGATGAGGACAATTGCTTACAGGATTGAAAAGTCTGTTGTGGTCATGAGCACCTCTAGACTGTTCAAAACAGTTGATACTTTCATGTGTCTCAGATGCTCAAAATTAGCCAAAACTTTGCAGTTAGAAAAAAACAAGTAGCAGGAACACTAAAAGAGACTCAATCTAAAAGAAAAATGTGAAGGAAGACGGCCTGATGAAACCAAGGACACAAACATGACGCTGTAGGAGACATGACAAGTGGGACATGGAGAGAACTGATCAACAGTTCACCTGGTGTGGGAACGTATCAATGGATGGCACACAATACCAACTGAGATAAGAATATACTTCACCAAATGACATTCTCTAAGTTGGAGCATCTTATTACATGACATCTAGGACATGGAGCACCATCTGACATGAGAGGAACTGAGGCATCATCTGACATGACTAGCCAGGAAATGGAGTATCATCTGACATGACTAGCTAGCAACTGGAAAATCATCTGACATGACTAGCTAGCAACTGGAAAATCATCTGACATGACTAGCTAGCAACTGGAAAATCATCTGACATGACTAGCTAGCAACTGGAAAATCATATGATATGACTGGCCATGAAATAGAGTATCATCTGACATGACTTTCTATGAAATGGATTATCATCTGACATGACTAGCTAGTAACTGGAGCATCAACTGACATGACTAGCTAGGAGCCCTACGTGATTATATACCGGGCCTGGGTCTCATTGGACGTTTATTAATCCCATCCCTCCAGCTGTAATCAATTCACGTCTACAAGCCTGGAGGTCAATCGTCTCATTCTCTCGCGTGTGTAATTCAAGCAAGGTCATTTCCTGTCAGTAACGACCATTACAGTGAGACATTGACAAAGTCAGATATTTGTCCAACCTCACGGCTCATGTACGTGGTCAAAGTCATCTACCTAGACTTCCGTCTTCCATATCATTTGTCAATTATACATTTTTTAAAAATAAAACAACCTCCATGTTAAATGATCTCTAAGTAGGAAATATGGATTTCAAAAGTAGCTCCCAGTAACCCCATCCCGTGTCATGTGCACTTTAAACCTAACCTCCTTAACGTCAAACTTGCTTTCCATGGAAACAGCTTCTGTCTTGGTCGCATGGACAAACTCATTCAATCCCTGCGGACATGTCAAGGCCAACAAATCTAATTAATGTTCTTTGCTGGTCAGATTTTGGATGCAAACATTAGTTCATTTGAGCGAGGTATTGTCTAATGCAGTGGTTCCCAAACTTTTTTGTCTCGTGGACCCCTTGACATGTTTTCTGGTATTCTGTGGACCCCCTCCCCCCCCCCTCCGTTTAAGTTATATTGAATTTTTGAAAATTCATCAATTTTAAATTGCACATTTTGTTTAAATAATTTTAACCAGTGACATGAGGAGTGTGAAAGTCATTTAAAACAACTTTTTAAGTTACATTTATTTTTTTACAATAAATTTATTAACGAAATTGAAATTTAAACCCATTATGATTATGTAACAGTTAATATGTATCGTTTAATTTCACTAAACACATTGGAAACTTTTTGTTTTTAAAGGTTTGCAAGCTCGACTTCCATTGCTACGGGGATTATTTTTCATAGAGATTTGTTGTTTAGTAAAAGGTTTCACAAAGAGCTGTTTTTCGTGCACTTCTTGAGCCATAATAATTTGAATAAAAAAAATACATCATTACCATCAGGGCCGGTCTTAACAATTGCGGGGCCCTATGCGAAACCTATTGCGCGGGGCCTACATCATTACCAGACAGGGTTGACACGGCCAGCTGTATAGAGAAATATATTGTTTGCAGAAATACGTTGTTTGCAAAGACTTACATTAGAAGAATGAAATATCTATATTATATTTCTCAAAAGAATTAGGTCAGACCGGCAACAAAAACACAATGCAACAACAACAAGTAAATAGGCAAGATCCCATGGCGCACGCACCACGGTGTGCATGGACCCAATCCGCACCGCACTATTTCATTCACAAAATAGCAAAGACATAAAGAAATCAATAGACCGGGAAAAGGAAGTAACTTCGTGAAAACACATGTATATATATATATCTACTACTAAATTACAAAAGATTTCAATAATTTCTGGAGATTTCCAGGACTTTTTCGTAGGTCTATATTTAATAACATTTCAGGAGATATCGCAGGGGCTCCTGGTAAATCAAGAGGCAGCGGGAAATCTGTTATATGTTATAAAATGGTTTAATTTAATAATTTATACATCTAAAATCTGTTCCTAGATCTAGATCTAGATCTAAAACTCGAGTTCAACTCTAAGAAGATTATAGAACTTCTCTTCGCAAGTATAGTTTTATGCTTTAGCACATGAACATACTAATTATAGTCCATTTAATCAAATTAACATTCAAATTTGTTTTTCTTAAGCATTGTTGCATGAGTGCAGCTATATTCTTAATATCTCGTAAATTAAGGTCAATTAGCCATTTTTTAAATCTACATTCATAGTATTTTTCATTCATGAATTCACGCATTTTTACTTATAACAAGCAAATGGGAAGATCCCATGGCGCAACATGGTGTGAATCGAATGGGAAATAAATAGTCTATCCAAATCCGCACGATTTTCATTCACAAAATAGCATAGTATTTTTTTTTTTTTACTTTAAAAAGATTTTAATAATGTCCGGAAATTTCCAGGACTTTTTCGACCGGCGGCATAGCATTTAATAACATTTCAGGAGATTTCCAGGGGGCTCCTGGTCAATCAAGAGGCCGCGGGAAATCTGTTGTTTTATAAAATGGTTCAATTTAATAATTTATACACCTAAAAATTAGCACGGGTCCAAAGAAAGTGCGATACCAATATGCTATTGTGTTTGTAATTGCAGATTGTGTTCAACCATATGCCAAAGACTTATTTCCCTTACAGCTTGATGGTTAACAGCGTTATAAATGACTATATTTGTGTTTGATTTCTTTTAAAGCAATAGCTTAACAGACAAATAATTATAGGGATGTTAAATCGACAGGATGGCGCGGGGAATCTGTTGTAAGTAATAAAATGGCTTAATTTAATAATTTTTACACTTTAAATTAGAGCGGGTCCTATAAAATTGCGTGTCCTATGAAATGCGGGCCCCACTGCGGTCGCCGGCCCTGGTAAATAGCGGCGTATGCTATGCCGCCGGTCAACTAGTTTAGCTATATTCCACCAGAGCTAAAGAATTTAGTGAACTCTTCTACAATACCATTGCCCTAACAGAGTTTTTATGGATTGTTCTCAGAAAGCCACCACAAACGAAGGAGCTCGAATACCTATTGAATGGCCCAATGGAGAGAAAATAATTTAAAAATTAAGATCATTATAACTAATGAGCTCTATGAGAACCACAGAGAAGAAATAGGAGCACTGCATCATAAAAAAAAATTAAAAATGGCACTCTCTTGTTTGACAAGGAAGTAATGAAGTTCAATTTCAAATACTTAACGCTGTACAGTCTACATTTCTTTTTGTTAAAGTTATAACTAGACAAAACTACACTATGCAAATATAGTTATATAGTTAAATATAACAATTTTTCACACATACATCATGCACTCCTTTGTGCTGAGATTTAGTTCTGCTGTAATATGGTCCTCTCCTGGTGCTTTGTGATTCAACTGATGAATGTTCTTGTCATTTTCTCTTCACATTTGAGCAAGTAATTGCGTATGTAGTTTCTCATAACTGCGTTGATAACAAATTGAAGATATTCCGGCAATCAAGATCTACTACTGCTCCATTTGTTGCTTCTGATATAATAGTTTTCTTATCAACTTTATCATGGAGTGTTCAAGAGTTTTTCAAATCTTAGCAGGGTGGCTTTGTTTCCGACTGAGGACACGATGGCTGAGCGGTAAAGCGCTTGGCTTCCGTACTGGAGGTCCCGGTTTCGAATCCTGGTGAAGACTGGGATTTTCATTTCGGAATTTTCGGGCGCCCTTGAGTCCACCCAGCTCTAATGGGTACCTGACATTAGTTGGGGAAAAGTAAAGGTGGTTGGTCGTTGTGCTGGCCACATGACACCCTCGTTAACCGTGGGCCACAGAATCAGATGACCTTTACACCATCTGCCCTATAGACCACAAGGTCTGAAAGGGAAACTTTTTTTGTCTCCGACGATCCTCCAGCTTAGGTGGTTTCATGGTATCATTACATAAAATGTTAAATAAAAGACACATATAGGCAATATAAGTTCGACGAGAAAAGAAGAAAAAAAAATTGAAAATTAACACCACCGTCTATTTTATATTTAGATTCAGCCATGTTAAATATTAGTTATCTCTAGACCAAATTGAGCTATTTAAATGAGGTATTAAAATTTAAAATATGTTTTTCATTCCAATAATACATGAAATATTTAATGGCCCAGCTAAAATAAAGTATAAATAAAGTATATTTGTATGATATATAGGGGATTCCATTAATGTGAGATTTATATTAAACTCAATTCCTTCTTGAATGAGATCCACTCTCGTGGACCCCCATTTGGATGTCATGGACCCCCAATTCTTTTTTTCACTTTCGTGGACCCCCTGGAAGTCCTCGTGGACCCCTGGGGGTCCCTGTGGACCACTTTGGGAATCACTGGTCTAATGTGTCAGAACATCACAACGTTGTTTAGTCCGAGGTGGAGCGGTTTGTTTATGAGGATGCACTTTTATATCAACTTTAGAGAGTTTGTTATTATAATCTTGAGAAATACCTGGCGTTTTACGTCGCTCATTAGTAAATGTGGGGCTTGATATGCAAATTTCATGTACCCTATCCTATCTTATAAAATACAGAGATTATTTCAAAAGAGATTAGGAAGAGTCTGATAGCCTACTAAACTATACCGCCTGGAGACCTTAATAGGGACCTGGAGCGAACCAGGTAAGGCTGCCGTTGGTCCGTATTCAGATTTGGTGGAGAAAGGATTGGTAGAAATAGAAACAAGACTCTTTGAATGTAGAGGGCTGCTATTAGTGTTATGTGTTTGTCCTTGTGAATAAACAAAAGCATTTTACTGTAAAAAAAAATGTTAACCAATGACCTAAATTCTGCCAAGTCATTGGTTTTTTCATGGCTGGCTCAGGCAACCCATTCCTTACTGAAATAGTACTAGGGAAGAAGGAGTATTTGTACAGATTTATTCTAACATATGGAACGAGGAATGTGCCTTTATCTTTTTGTCTTTCGGAGTATTTTATTAGGTTTCTCAGATGGACAGGGATGAAGCACTAGTAAGATAGGATGGGCTTGTTTGTGTTGCTATGGTGACGGTGTGAAGGGTTAGGGTTCGTTCGTAAATGACGTCACGCAAAAAATGACCTTTTCCCCCCCCCCCTTCCACTCTTGTCACAAAGTGCCACAAATTCTCTGACCCCCCTCCCCCCTCTGCGTCACGTCACAAAAAAAAATATTAATTTCAAATATATTTATTTCTCATCAATTTTTCCCCAAAGAGGTTTCATGTGCTCATCGATAGTATACATGGGAAGATTTTCTTCTTCATTCTAATGACAGATTACCCAAAGATAGACATTCTGATTTTAGAAGTCCACTTTACTTGTAATCCAAGGACTAACTATTGAAATGTCATTAAGATAGTCGTGGTTCTGGCTTAGCAACACGCAGACAAATATACAACAAAACAAAAATACTAATATTTTCATTATTATTAATAATATGTTTTTAATGTCCATCAAGGACTGCTGACATCAGGTGGATGAACCTGCACCGTCTCTGAAAACAAACAACACCTGACATTAGACGGACACAGGTCATAACAATGGCTAGTGGTAACGAAGGCGACCATGTGTCATGGGTGTCAGGTGAGTGGGTTAAGCAAAGCTGTCTTAAGTTTTCCAGGCTATTAACTGAAGAGGTAGCCTGTTTTTTGGTGGACTATGGTATTGTGTTTGATTACACAAAACACCATTATGATTCGTTAATTTAATCTGACAAATTACGAAAGTAGAAAATGAAACACATAGTCCAACATTTGAAGTCTGTTTATCTCATCTACTTAGGCTCAATCATTAGTTGGGGTTAAGGACATTGCGATTTGTAACAGATTCAATTTGACCTGGTTTCATGTGTAACCATGCTATGTTTATTTTTTGAAGTGACCTTGACTACACTTGACCTAACTGAAAATGAAATTGACTTTTAGACTCCATCTTGACACCACTAATAGTTTAATGATGAATCGTCTGTTGCCTAACTGCAATACTCTATGGAGTCGATCTTAAGCTGGTCAGCGCTAAATATTTGATGTCCAATCTCAGTTAATAGAAGCGTTACGTAATGGCAGGTCACGGCATTGGACAAGGGTGGCAATTCTGTAGATTCAGTACAGAGTTACTTTCCCTTGACTGTAAAGGCTATAGAGTACATACGAATCCGATTTAAATAAAACGAAAACTACTTTCAATAGAAAACATTTATTTTGAAAAAAGGAGACAGAGAGAGAGAGAGAGAGAGAGAGAGAGAGAGAGAGAGCGAGAGAGAGAGAGAGTGGTGGGTAGAGAGAGATGTAGAATCAAAGTGACGGATGTTTTGCCTATGTCAATATTTGAAACTCTGTCGGCAATTGTTTTATCTACCAGTTCTGGAACAGGTCAAAACAAACATGCAACAGCGGACTATAACTAAAAAAAAAAAAAAGGAATAAATATAAACGATAACATTCCGCAATTAACGTTTGCTTGTGTACCTGGTCATGTAACTATTCTGGTACATAGAATATACTTGGTATACAACTTAAAGGGAAACTCTCATAGTTTTTCAAATTTTAGTTATTGACATATTTAAATTCTGCGTAAAAAGTTGTAATAGTAAACATTATATCATTTTTTATTTAAATGCTTAGAAAATTTTATATTTAATAAATTGGACAGTAAATTTGCCACGGCTCCTAAAAAACGGGGTTCTTTTAAATTCTGTTTTTTTATCTTAGACATACGTCACTTCCATCAACAATACTGAAAGGGAAACTAGATTTAACCAATCGTATCGCTTCTTTCTTGCAGTAGCTGTCAGGCTCTTAGGCTTAGTGACGGTATAGTCCAGAACTATGCAATAGTTTTATATATATAGAGAGAGATGTAAAAGCATTAGGATAACCCACTCGAGAAATTAAGTGGTCAGGCGAGAAAATATACACTGCCGTGGTTAGTCAAGCATGTAAATCTCCTTTTAACACGCATTTTGTTCTTTGCTTACGAGATCCTAGATCTAACCGTATAGACGGCGATTTATTTTTTTAATGAGAATTTGTATCTATGGTCTCACGCTATAAAATGAGTCAATAGATTAAATTAATAGGTTAGTGTGACGTCACATAGAAACCCGGTGAAAGTCTGACTGTTTTGGATGCGCAGAAAAATAACGTCAGAAAAACATCAATGACTTGCAGTATGATTAAGTTAAATGACTAAGTTATTATTTCAAATAAAAAAAAAAGAATAATATATTCATTATCTGTGAATCAAAACACATATTATATCAAAAATTGTCAAAACCATCGGAGTTTCCCTTTAAGTGCCTTTAATCGTCGTAAGGCGAATAATAGTGTCAGGAGGGGTGCTAAAAGTGTACTTTGGAAACTACATGATTTTAATCCGTCACTAAATACAACACGTCTGCCAAGTGTGTGTTCAGACATGGGCACGTCTAGCCAGGTGACCTAGATTGACGTATGCACTATAAGATCTTATACATTATATACAGTATTAAAGCAGACGGCACTCTGATTTGTGAGTTCTATTCAGAACGACGGATCAAAAGTTCTTCAGAACTCTAACCTACTTCCTCATGAACTATTACCTAATTCCTTGCAGTGACCTGTCGTCTGCTAATTATCTATCTCAATTACTCCCCCTGTGTATTAGATCTGATCTAGAGCTTCCTTTTCTGGAGTCAGCAGTTTTTCTAGATACCCCTCCCCTTTCCCATTCCGACTCCAACGATATGATTGCCCTGTGGACAAGATGAGACTGTGCATAAGATTGGATTATGCACACGATTGTACTGCAAAAGCTTGGACTGTGTTCAAGACTGGACTGTAGACTAGCTCGGAGTGTAAAACAGATTGTAAGTTCCCATGTTGTGGTCATCTGATTCTGTGGCCTACGGTTAACGAGGGTGCTATGTGGCCAGCACAACGACCAATCGCCTTTACTTTTCCCCAACTAATGTCAAGTACTTATTAGAGCTGGGTGGACTCAGAGGTACCCAAGGATCCCGAAATAAAAATCCCAGTCTTCACCAGGATTCGAACCCGGTACCCCCTGTTCAGAAGTCAAGCGCTTTACCGCTCAGCCACCGCGCCTCTTAAATCGGATTGTACTGCAGTTTAAAGCCAGATTGATATGTAGACAAGATTGGTGTAAGGGCATATAACATTGTGTGTTGGACAGTGGACGAGATTGTACTAAGGACAGATAACATTGTGAGTTGGACAGTGGACAAGATTGTACTAAGGGTAGATAACATTGTGTGTCGGAAAGTGGACAAGATTGTACTAAGGGAAGATAACAGTGTTTGTCGGACAGTGGACAAGATTGCTCTAAGGACAGATAACATTGTGTGTCGGACAGTGGACAAGATTGTACTAAGGGCATATAACATTGTGTGTCGGACAGTTGACAAATTGTACTAAGGGCAGATGTTTGTAGGTTTGAACTGTTGGAAAAACAAACAACAATCATCTTGCACTTCTTGCGAGAAGACTTAAAACTTTTAATGAAAGGTTAAATTTAAAAAATTAAGTTCTGGAAAACCTTATGTTATGTCTGTTATAATCGTGAATATAGTCGAGGGGTTAAATATTTTAGTTCTGAAAATTACTGAAATATGTTTTAATTTAGCTTGTAATATTTTTATGTGCATTTTCATAAATTACGGAAAAACTATAAATGCTCGTTTTTTTTTTATTTGCTGTATCCGGTTAAGAAAATGAAGTCAACGTGTCAACTGGAACATGGGAGCCGACAATGGGAAAGAACAGGAAGCAAAGACTGTTGCCAGGTAACCATACTTATTCTGAGGACGCTCGCAACAATCCAAACGTTTCCGGGTTAGTGTTGACATTGCATCATGTGGTCGTGACGTGTTAGGTAAATCAAGTGCTATAAAGGACCTACGTCTAGGCAAGGTCAGTACATAGTAAGACCGTTAGGGGGCGAGCTTATAAACAAACATATTGGCCCTAGCGGCCTAGCTATCAAAGAGAGGTGATTTTTTTTTTTAAAAGCAAAGAATGGAAAAGGACGCAGTAGAATCCTTGTGCACTTCAGGTGCTTCACTTTTAGTCACACAAGAAACAGATAGTATCCAGAGAAAACATTTGGCGAATATTTCTTAATATACAATTGTTTGAGAAATTTGCATTCAAAGTAAAATATCAAACTTAAATCAATGTCAATTGTGATACTAGAATTGGTTGGACAATACCAGGATGGCCCTATTACCAAAAGTAACAGGCAAAGTTTATAATCTAGAGTAGTTGGGAATATAGCTCCTCATTAAGCAAAATCCATATTTTATACTCCAAATTAAAACAATAAAATGAATAAACGAGTATTCTCGATTACAGATACTGATTAAATTGTTATGTCCCCTGCACTATTTTAATCTTTTTCGTGAGTAAGTCTGAAGATAAACAACATGTTGACAACCTTGATAGGTGTAAATAGTAAATAAGTAAATAGTAATAGTAAATAAGTAAATAGCAATAAAATGTAAACAAAACTCAACAGACCTAAAAATCACGTCACAAAAGGAAATTAGACTTTGGCAATTACACAATCAGCTGAAGTGTATAGATATACTGAAACATTCTATTTTGATTATTTAACGCCTACATCATAGCTGCCC
>JADKLZ010040197.1:0-11266 GCA_021533235.1 Biomphalaria straminea
TCGAACCTCGACCCCCCTTTTAGGTAGTCAAATCACATCAAGTTCAAGCGCACTTAGCCTCTCGACCATGCTTCCATCGTGCGATTAAAGGCACAAACAAGGAACCTCTGACTTTCTAATGCTCTGAGCTAACCGAGAGTTATCAGTAGAGGAAGAAATTACGTACAAAATGTAATTGGAATCTTGTTATTTTGAAGATGTGGTGTTTTTAAAAAGTTGGGTCAATTAACTAATTTTTAAAATGTTGGGTCGAAATCGCTAATAAACAATCATTATTGGTAAATTTTAACCACTACAGTTTCAAATCTAGACACATGAAAAATAATAACTAGTTAAAATTTACTTGTTTTTTTTTTTTTTTTGTTGTTGTTTTGGTCTACAACAAATGGCAGCATTAGTGATAGATGAATCAATCAGTAAGGGCCCTTTTCGCTAATAGTAAAAGTAAAGTTCCCATTTCAGACCTTGCGATCTGTAAAGAAGATGATGTAAAGGTCATCTGTTTCTAATGCCTATGGTTAAGAAGGATGTCATGTGGCCAGCACAACGACCAACCGCCTTTACTTTCTCCTACTTAAATTAGGTGCCCATCGGAGCTCGGTGGACTCACAAGGATCCCAAAATCAAAATCTCAATCTTCACCAGGATTCGAACAGGGATATTTGGTTTAGAACCTACACAGGGTGTAGGTTATCCGAATCACCATCTCCTTTTCGCTTATAACATAAATTATTTCAATTACATTTTTTGGTAATATTTATTTTGCATTTTTATTTTTCAGCTCTAGATTCTCGTGGAAAGACAAACAAGCGAATTGTCAATGGAACTAACGCTGAACTGTACGACGTCCCTTCGATTGTTGGGCTTTTTAAAATCGTTCGAAATAATTGGTTTCAATTTTGTGGAGGAACTCTGATTACAACAACCAAAGTAATTTTTTACAAGGCTTATATCAACTCATTTTGTCTGTCTGTCTGTCTGTCTGGTAAAAAGTTTGGTCACGTCATTTCTTCCGCACCCAATTTCAGATCAAGCTGAAGTTTTGCACAATTATTTCTATTACCTGACAAAACAAGAATCAGTTTAAAACATTATCAGATAAGTTAATAAACTATTGGTAATAAATTATTTCTTTGATATCTCAAACAAGGGAAAGAAATTGTAATTGACTGAAGTGGTGGTATAAGCTGAAGTAGCTGAATCACTTTCGGGCCTTAAGGATTGCACGGGGCTCAATCTGGTTAGGGATAGTCATAATAATGGTATTGAAATTTTGCATTGCAATAAATTTTTATTAAATGGAAGTTAACACTGCCGTTTTGTATTTTATCGCACGTAGGATTGGTAACCCAAAATGTGAAACAGGACGTTTTGGCGCCGCCGTTTTGGCGATAAGGCCGTTTTGGCGCGAAATACATTATGTACTTTATTGTATTATTTCTTAAAAAAGAATTATTCATATCTATGTTTTGCTTGAATGTTTTTGTTAAGACATAATTTATAGTCAAAATTATTAAGTTATTAAGACTTTTTTCGTGTGAGCAAGGGGGGGGGGGATATATATATTAGGATATATATTTTATTTGTCTCTGTATAAAATAGTGAAAAAATCTGTTATACATTATTAAACACATATCTAAGCGAAAATAATCAGCAACTTTTGTATATTATATATGTTATTTGAGCAATTATTTTTTTATCTGTTCCTAAAATCCTATTTACATGTGAGCTGTAACAAGTCGATTTATCAATTAGACTTATCATTTACTAAATGTAAATGTGTGTTTGTGTTTCACATCATTTTCTTTAATAAGCATTACGGCTTGTGTATGTGTGTTTATAGAGAGGCACATTTTTATTTTCAAAAAAGTTTTCTAAGATATTATTTTAAAATTAAAAACAAAAAAAAAATGAAATGATGATAGACAAAAAAAAATGATTTAATTATTTGTTTACATTAGCATTGGTTTATTTAATGACTGTATGTTATCTCTAGCTATACATACAAAACATTTGCTAATAATAAGTAAAAATATAATACATGAGCCATGTTTCTCAAAATACTTAATTTAAGTATGCATAGACACAAGATACTTGCTAATCATTGGTATTCACAAGGATCCATTAAAAAGTTGTGCGAAAGTTGAGGTATTCAATGATGTTCCTCTGTAGATAAGTTTGCACAATTACATAGATTCTTTTGTCTGCAGGGGCGTAGCTAGGAATTTTCCATCGTTTGAAGGCCCGGGAGGCTTAACCTTTACGGGGTCCCTGTTACCTGTTACCTATCCCTTAGTCTGGTGGACCGTTGGTGCAACAAGCAAGAATTGTAGACCGTCCTTCTCCATTCCTCTTTATCCTTCCCCCTGATAAGAACTTCTTTCAGTAGTAGGCCCGTCCATTCTTTCATGTTGTCTTCCCATCGCTGCTTTCTTTGTCTGCCACTTCTTCTTTTTCCTGGTACTGTTCCCTGGAGGAAGGTCTTTGCGAGCCCCGAAGATCTTTTTATATGGTAATAGTTTTTTAGCTTGCATTTTTTCACAGTAGTTAGCAGGTCCCTGCAGTAGCTTAATATTAAATTTTCAATGTAAAAAACACAATTTATTTAAATTCCCCCCTCTTCCTCCCACCCTAGCTACGCCACTGTTTATCTGTGTCAATAGACTTTTTTTTCGTTTAGAAGACGGCTGGTCTCCCCAGGATATATTGTTCATATATAAGGTCACGATCTTTCTGGACAGCTCGTAGTCCATCAATGAATGTCCATATGGTTGGGTGGTTCATTCCAAATCTCGCCTTGTAGTCGTCGATGTGCTGCTTCCGCAAAATGGTTTGTTCGTTCATCCCCATTTAGTGTTCTCTGATACAGACCACATAGGAGGAGGAAACAGAGAACATCGTCGAGTTCTATTGCGGTTTAGATGTCCAATATAAGTGTCCTCAAACCAGTTGATTATCGGTGTTAGATGTCAAGGCAGCTCATCTGCCAGAGTTTTAACCAGTGGCGTAGCTAGGGAGGGGGAGGATGGGTGAGAATTTGAAAATCCCCCCGGGCCCCCTTTTGAAGGGGGCACCAAATGAGTGGGGTTTTTTTTATTAAAAATTAAGTATCACGCAAAATGCAGGGGCCCCTAAAGAGGTCAAGCCCCAGGGCCCCCAAACGATGGAAAATTTCTAGCTACGCCCCTGGTTTCAACAGCCATATCCAAGTCCTCGATGGGAACAAACGCCAATGCAACTTTCATTCTAGCTGCCAACGCAGAAATTCAGATAGATAACCAAAACATAGAGCAAGTACAAGAATATTAATATCTAGGCACAACTATCAACAACAAACTGAAATGGAGTGAACACTGTCAAAATCTATACACGAAAATTAACCAGCGACTCTTCTATCTCAGAAAGCTAAGAAAATTTAACATAGACAAAACAATAATCAAACTTTTCTACGAAGCAACCATCAGCAGTCTTATTAACTTTGCCATCACCTGCTGGTGCGGTAATACTTCACTGGCACAAAGACTTAGAATAAATAGACTAATTAAAAAGCATCGTATATTACTAAAGTACAGCTACCATCTCTTGAAGAGCTTTTCCATATGATCTTGCTTGAAGTGGTCGCCTCCTTTCCATTAAGACTAAAATAAAAGACTTAAAAACTCCTTTGTCCCACTTTCGGTCAGAGTGTTACGAGGTCAGCTGTCATCGAGAAGTACATAGAAGTCAAATTCATAAAGCGCTGGTTGTGAATGTGTATGTGTGTTCGTATGTGAATGTTGTTCGAATTTTTCATTAACATTGTTTTTGTATAGTAGTTACGCTGAGGTTGTCAATTGTAATCAAACTGAATTTCCATTAGATTGGATCAATAAAATTATCTTATATTATCTTATCTTATCTTATTTGATTCTCTACCAAAGTGTGAAGTTCTTTTATTGTCATTTTCTCCAGAGTCATACAAAAGAAATTTTTCTGTCAGCTCAGGTGAAACTATATAGTTCTGGTATTCAGTTGGAACAGTCAAAGTTGACCTATGTTCAGGCAGTGGAGGAGCTCCTTGAATTTTGTTTCTTTTACGCTGAAATACTTTACGCAAAGCGTCTTTCTTAGGCAATTTTTCATGCACTGCAGCTGAAGTTCCCTGTAGAGCATTCTTTATGATACAAGATGGGATCTCTGTGGAAGAAGCAGCCCTCTTTTTAATTGTTGTTAAAATAGAGGCAGCTTGAAGTTGTGCAGCATTACTTCCATGGCTGTGCTGGCCTTGTTGATTTAAAACAAGGTCATTGTTTACAGCATCTGTGTATAGACGAGCTCTACATTCATTTTTAAGTTCACAACGCCAGGACTTCTTAGAGTGGTCTGCACTAAAATTCTCGAAAACATTGAGATATCCTTCATGCGAAATTTTCTCTTTTCCTCACTTCGACTGGACTTTCTCCATTGTTTCTATAAACTGTCACAGGTTTTCAGTTAAAATATAATAGAATGAAAAGTGAATTTTTTTTTATTCAGATAATACTTTCGTTTACAGTAACACCCAAGACAAACAGGTTAACATATCCACACCCGGATTACATGCAATTATGTCTGTACAATGTAACGTGAGAAAATAATAATGTGACTTATAACATTATTAATTGTCCTAAATCGGGTCCATAGTACTTTGTATAACAAGGGTTACATAACTTAACAATTCGAATATGAAAAAATAAATTTTGGCAAATTATCTACAAGGTTTTCCATAATATGTTAAATATATGATAAATGATCGTCTCCCTTTTAAACAGCCTTTCTCTGTTTTGACAATTTTTGATAGTTTCCTTTGGGAACCAGAAAACTACTTCCTTATCACCAAGGTAACAAACATGTCTGATAGAGTCATAGAGAGAATAGATTTTGAGGAGGCAATGAACCTTCCGGAAATGATCCCTAAATGTGTGGAGAAGGGAAAGCAAGACAGTCCCGGGAAAAGATACTTTTAAAGTATAATCTTATTATGGGATAGTCTTTTTTTTTAAAGTTTTTCTAGTCTGTGTGCAGGACGAATGATAAGTCAATGAAGGTTCAAACTACGCGAGCTTATAAACATGTAGGGGTGAAGCGATTGAAAGAGAGGGGTAGACATTTGGCCGCTCTCGGAACTCAAGATTAAGGATTATAAATTCGCACCTAGGGATGTCAAGTGGAGTGCTAGAAACAGATTATTGTCTTACGCGTGAGAGAGGGAAGGGTTGGAGGAAATAGTATACACAAGGAGTGAAATGTGAGCAGAAAAGAAGGGGTGGAAGTTTTGGGATAGGTGTCCCAGGTAATGACCAGTCCCAAGGTGGTGATCGCCAGATGCATGACGCCAACGACCAGTGCTCTGTGCTAGTCTTATTTTCGTTTGTTTAACTATGCCTGCGTCAATGCGATATGTGTCAACCAAATCACCCCCCTACCTAATGTCTCAGAATATATCTTTTCAAAGTATCTTAGCGTCGTGAATTTGTATCTTTTCTCGCCCTAGTGTTTGTTCGCATTTGTGGATTCACGTTAGAGTTTGTACTGACCACATTCCGTGTCTTTGATCTTTACTATGTGTGGAGTTATTGTCATCACTCTGTGTAATAAATCTTTAGATGTTAACATGTTGTGTTTTTTTTTTGTTATATTAACTCTTTCTCACCGTAATTATTTACCACATTCTGATGGAATCAACGTTGGTGTCGTCAGTTAGGAGAGAAAGAGTTAAAGTGTGACACTTTGCTAATTCTTATTCTATAATAATTTCAAATAAACAAATATGTCTTTTAGAAAGGAATAGAAAAATGTTATAGAGTACGATAACAGAAAAAAAGGGGAGAGGATAGCATGTCATTACCATTCAGGAATTATTATAGCCCCATATTCATGAAATAAGCAAAACCTTTATATCACACTGTCACATACGCCATTCTGGGTTTGTCTATGTTATTTTTATTTACTAGGGAAACTTGGAAAAACCTAGAATCTGGATCTTTCTCCAAACTGGAATTACCAGGGAGTTATTTATAGCTTTTCTTTGTCTTTCTAGAATTTAAAATCTATTGGTTGATTTAAAAATAATTAGACATTTTTCTTAAAAACTAGCTAGCGCCAGGATATTGGCGGGGCTAGAAAGAACGCCAGTCGATAAAATAATTTCGTATGAGCAAGTCATGTTTTATTAGAGCTCTGTTTATAAGCCTTTGTGATTTTATTTCATATTGTTTGATCTGCATTGTACATAAGTTGTACTTAAGTTAAATTTGAATTAAAGTTCCAAGTTATTTTATTTTCACGGAGAAGTTATTGACTTGATTCCTAGATCGTAATAATTCAATATTGTATGAGTTCAAGACATAGTCCCCGGCAACACAAGATCATTCTTCTACTCAGGCAGCAGCTTCCTATAGCACTTCAAGTTAAAGTTGATAACATCTTTCATCAATCAATCTGAAGTAGAGGAAAAGGACTTGTGACACACACACAAAACAATTCGCTGGACGGTGCTAGAATTCAGTCTATACATAAATCTTTTGGTAGAGTGAATAAACATTGTTATAAAAGCTACGTAAATTTATGGACTAGAAATTTGTCATTTTGTGTACATAGGTTCTCACAGCTGCTCATTGCCTTCACAATCTCAATGCTAGCAACATCAGAGTTTCTGTTGGAATGCTCAATCTTTATGGACCTCCCACTTGGTACGAGGAATTTATCGACGTCAGTAATTTAAAGAGACATGAAGATTTTATCCGACCAGGAGGTTTAGATGACATAGCCATTGTGACCCTGGCCACTAGCGCCTGGCTGACTAATTATATACAGGTAAGCCGCTATAACACTAACCCTAACACTGTCTCCAGCGTTTCTCAAACTGTTTTGCACCCCCCCCCCGCCCCTGTAATTCAATGAGGATGCAAAGTCTTTTTTCCCCCAAGGACTAAAATATGTGAATTCTATTGTGGTTATAATTACATATATTTGAGTATTAACTCTTTCTCTCCTAATTAACGATACCATCGTTGATTTGACCCCATTAAATTTAATTAACTTTTGATTTTAGATAATATATGTCACGTGTTTATTACGTATATTTGTCTTGAATATCTTGGTATGATGACTTGTGACATGCAGGTTCGGAGGTGCCATGAGTATTATTCAAACACTTTACTAATCAATCAAATAACAAAGTGTCGATACGTTTTCTTGAGTTTTAATTGATACAAACTTGAACTTGAAACAATAAATGTATGTACACACGATATATAGAACTAAACAGATACAGGATTCAGTAAAAATAATCAATAAGATTAGTAAATATTTACTTTCAAACTAGCGACGTTTAAGTCTAACTTCGTAGCTCTCTCTAAGTCTATCTCTCTCTGTCTGTCCCGTGGCTACTACCCCTACTTTTATATCTTTCCTTAAAATAAAGAGCCGTGACATTCCAATACCCTTCCTTGACTCCTTGACCCGTTCACATTTAATTTTCCTTTAAATTGGCTTTGTAATTTAACCTATGTTAATTATCTTGCCTTGAACTAAGTTTTTAGTCGTCTTTCTGGCATCTAAGCGTGGGTACGCTGACCTGGTTTGACCTAGGTAAAACTGTCCTCATCTTGTGAACAATGGGGTGTCAACTGGGACGTGAGTGTCACCACGTAGGCGTGACATATACTTTGTGATATATAAGAAGAGCATGCAGTCTCCTATAATTCTATACCAAGAGTTACATTTTCTGATAGCAAACATTGAAACAAAAATGCGAATAAATTTTAATGATAAGTGGGTAAAAGTACCAATGTGAAAATTAAAAATTCTGTTAGAATAATGAAAAATAATTACGGAGATAAAGAATTAAACAAGCATTAAAAATTAATGAAATGAATGAAAAGGAAGTTTACATAATCATTGGAGTAATGAGCAAGGTACTTTATTGACGCTCCCCCTCCATTGTTCAGGAACATAAAATAGAAATATAGACAGCATGTGGCACCCCCTTATGGGAGGCCCCCGGGGCATCGTGCCCCCTTCCGCCTCACTACGCCTCTTTTCCATCATTTAGGGGCACGGGGGCTTGACCTCTTTTGCGTAATATTTAATATTTGATGTAAAATAAAAAACACTCATTTCGGGGCCCCTCTCAAGTGGGGGCCCTGGGGGATTTTTAAGTTATCCCCCTCCCCCCCTCCAGCTACGCCACTGCCTCTGTTGACAACGAATGTGGGCAGAATATTTGTTCAGTTGTCACATAATCTGATTTGCCTGCCGATGACAGGAATGTGCTTTATGGATGATTGATGACAAAAATTATTAATTTTGATCTAAAGAGATATCACGCCACGAATTTCCTATTGTTCACGTAAGTAGACTCTGTAAAGTTGTCGATCCAAAGTTATTATTATAATTATCGATATGAATTTGTGGCCCCATAAAGGAAAACTTTATATTTTAATGTGACCTATTAGCGGTTATAATAAAACTACTCAGAAAAAAACAAAGATAAAGGCACATTCCTCGTCCATGTGCTAGGACAAATCTGTACAAATACTCCTTCTTCCTAGGGCTATTAGAGCATTGAATGGGTTGCCTGAACCAGCCAGGAAAACTAGTGACTTAGCACGACTATATGCGTGACGTGTAGGACGTAATCATCTTCTTTTTTTGAAGTAAGGTCTGTATTGTATAAGATAATACAAGATAAGATATAGCTAAAACGTGTTATGAAATGCTTGGTCAATAACAGTGCACGTCCGACCTCTTGTTGCTAACAGTTCACATGCGACAAAAATCTGAACGTCTAGGCGTTAAAATTGGAAGTAGAAATGCCCAGGCAGACACATATTCCAATTTCTTTTTCAAATAAAAGTTCTGGCTGGAACAAAGTCTACACTGAAATACACGCAAAGGTTTGGAACTCACTCCCCATTGATCTCAGACAGACAACATGCTACACCACTTTAAAGAAAAACATTAAGACCTATCTGTTTAAAACTTTTGTAGATTAGTTTGTCATGTCTTATGTTTGTGTTTTTAATGTTATCACAGCGCCTTGAGCCTAAATTTTGTTTGTTAACAGCGCTTTTTAAATAAAATCATTTTTCTTATATTGCAGGTAAGATTTAAATGTAAGTAAAGTTCCCATTTCAGACCTTGTGGTCTATATGTAAATGTAATATGATTTTGTAGCCTACGTTTAACGAGGGTGTCATGTGGTCAGCGCAACGACCCAACGCCTTTACTTCCCCCACACACACACACAAAATGTCAAGTACCTTTTAGAGTGGGTGAACTCAGAGGCGCCCGAAGATCCCGAAATTAAAAATCCCAGTCTTGACCAGGAATCAAACCCCGTACTCCGGTTCGAAAGCCAAACGGCTCTATCACTCAGCCTATGCATCTCTAAGTAAGAATAAAATATGTCTCAATTTTATATATATTTTTAAATATTTTTTTTTAATTTGTAGATCTTCAGACTAACAATTCCCTATTAGTGCGATAAAAAAAATATTTCACAACGTTTCTCGCACAATCTAATGTTAATGTAATTTGATCTACAAAAAGTTGAAACCTAATTTAGAAACCTGATCCTAATATAACTGTTAACACGTAATTAAAACATTGATAGCGATTGATGGTATTTTAGTGTCTTTTAACCCTTTCTCTCCTAAATGACGATACCAACGTTGATTCCACCGGAATGTGATAAATAATTACGGAGAGAAAGAGTTAAATATAAATATTTCGAAATAGGCCTTAAGCTGAAAGTCTAAGGAACTCATATATTGTATGTACAGCTATTTTCTAATGCGTAAAGTTGGGGGGGGGGGGGGGGAACAATCTTGGTAATTTAGTTCACGGTCAGTTCACGTGATTTGAAGGGGGCGGGACGAAAATAAAAAGGGGCACAAAAAAGTATTACAGTAATCACAGGGGAGTGAGTGTGTTTTAGTTGGGCGATGGAAAGCGGGCCGTCCCGATTAAACATACACTAGAAGAAATCCCAAGGCGCGGTGGCTGAGTGGTAAAGCGCTTGGCTTTCGAAGCGGAAGTCCCTGGTTCGAATCCTCATTAAGACTTGGATTTTTCTTTTATTTCGGGATCTTTGGGCGCCTTTGAGTCCACCAAGCTCTAATGGGTACCTGAGATTAGTTTTGGAAAAAGTTCAGGCAGATGGTCGTTGTGCTGGCCACATGATACCCTCGTTAACCGTAGGCCACAGAAACAGATGACCTTTACACCATCTGCCTTATAGACCACAAGGTCGTAAAAGGGAAAGTTGGACAATTTTCTTAGGAATGTCGTCTTTTAATAATTGGTTGATAATTTTTTTTTGTTTCTCCTTACAGGTTGCCACGCTTGTGGATAATAGTAGCAGCTATGTCAACACACCTTGTATTGTTAGTGGCTGGGGTGTGAACAAACCTACAAAATATACATGGCTCAACAGACTTCAGAAAACAACCTTAACTCTACTCTCTACTGAAGAGTGTATGACTTATTGGACACATTTAACCAACGAACTCAAGGATAGAAAAATTGCTTGTTTCCTTGACAAAAAAGGTAGTTATACGTAACATGGGCGTAGGCAAGGATGTTTGGGGTTAAAACCCCCAACGGAATGGGAGGGAGTCGGAATTAAGTGACAGATTTTTGCTTTGATTGTGTTTATTTTAGGTGACATCGAAATACTAAACCATCTTGTCCCAGTGCAGCAAAAGGGGTTTTAAGTTTAATAAAGGGGGTTTTGCAGTTAAACCCCTCTCTTCCATGAAACATAAAAAAAAGACAAAAATTCTCCCCCCCCCCTGAAAAAAATCTTTGCTACGCCCATGATACATAAATATTAAAATGAAAGAGAAAGATGTTATAAGAATAAGAAGTTAAAAGACAGATTTTAAAAGAGAGAGTTGTTAAAATACAGATGTTACAATAGAGAGATGTTAAATGAGAGGGATTTTTAAAGAGAGACATTGTTAGACGACAGAGATTAAGAGAGAGAGAGAGAGAAAAAGAGAGAGAGAGAGAGAGATGTTTAAAGACAGAGTTGTTAAAAGAGCAAGATGTTAAAAGAATGAGATGTTAAAAGACAGACTTCGAAAGAGAAAGAGACGTTAAAAGTAAAAGATATTAAAAGAGAAACGACTACAAGAGGCAGAGAGAAATTCAGAAGAGAGGAAGAGAGAAATAGAGAAAACTACTGGATGAAAGAGAAGAGAGACAGAAAGACATAAAGGCAGAGAGAGAGAGAGAGAGA
>JADKLZ010040246.1:0-11403 GCA_021533235.1 Biomphalaria straminea
GCAATCAACATACCCGTAATGCACTTTTTAAATTTTGGGACCCCCCCACACACACACACACACAATAAAGTAGGGTCCCTAAGCTATAGTTTATGTTACCAGTAGATAAATTCTAAATATTGCTAGACTGAGGGCCAAAACTAAAACCAGAACAACCCTCATAAGAGACATGCTCTTCGCGGACGACGCAGCGGTTGTGGCACACTCACAAGAGGAACTTCAGCTACTAATGTCCCGCTTCTCTCAGGACTGTAAAGAATATGGCTTAACTATTAGCACAAAGAAAACAAATGTTATGGGACCTCCTGCTACAGCACCACCCTCCATCCTCATAGACGATAACAAGCTGGATGCCGTGAACGAATTCTGCTATCTGGGATCCACAATTCAAGACGACCTTTCTCTAGATGAGGAGATAAAAAAAACGTATAGGAAAGGCTGCATCGACCTTCGCTAGACTCAGGTCAAGAGTTTGGGAAAACCAGAAGCTAACTACAGCGACCAAAATGGAAGTCTACAAGGCATGCGTTATGAGCACGCTGCTGTATGGCAGTGAATCATGGACCACCTACGCAAAGCAAGAGCGAAGACTGAACTCGTTCCATTTGCGATGCCTTCGTAGGATCTTGAAAATCACATGGAAAGAAAAAGTGTGCAATACTGAGATCCTTGCACGAACAGGTATTCCCAGCATCTTTACAGCCCTCAGACAACGCCGCCTGCGCTGGCTTGGACAAGTTCGCCGGATGGAGGACAATCGCATACCGAAAGTCATCCTCTACGGACAACTTGCGACTGGCTCAAGAAAAACTGGTCGCCCCCACCTCCGTTACATAGATGTTATAAAACGCGACCTCAAATCAGTGAACATCAATACTGACCAGTGGGAAGACATAGCTCTAGACCGCACCAGATGGAGAGAGACAGTGACCAAGAAGGCTATGGACAGCGAAAGAGCATGGGCCTCAGCTCTGGAAGAAAAGCGGACAACGCGGAAACTGGCCAGCTCCTCTACCACTGTAGCGAAGACCACCTTTACCTGCAATACTTGTGGACGGGAGTGTCTCTCCAAAATAGGGCTCTACAGCCACACAAGGAAGTGTGCGAGATGAACCATAGTCGTTCTACGACTGAAGGAGGCCAATGAATGAGATAAATCCAGCACTATCGATTTGGTTTGTTGTCTAACGAGTGTGTCTGTCTAAAAAAGGATATTTCTGTGGTCCGTCAAACCGATCACGAGATTCACTGGCCATCGGTTTTACTCGGCCAACACATTGATTTTAAAAAAAAGCCAACAATAAAATACAATTTGTTAGTTGTTGTTTTTTTTTTCAGTCCAGAAGTAATAGTGCCAGCTTGCACTTTCTTCATTAAAACTTTTTGTAGATCCATTAGAGCTGGATTATCCTGATATTCCAGTTTCTTTTAAAACAATCCAACAGGTTTGAACCAGGGACCATCGAATACAGTCAGGGGCGGACTGGGTGTTAAAATCGGCCCTCGCATTTCTATACAGTCAAGCCCATAAATTGCATATCATAGATGGGCATTCATTTATAGACATGCCTGACCTCAAAATCAGTACGTTAAACTTTGAGTATCAATAACTGTGTTCGTGCATACAATGTAGGCCTATGTATTAGAAAGATAGATCTTTTATTGCTTTTTAATCGCTAAGTGTGTAGGCCACAAAAAGATAAAGCCTACTAGTAGCAATGTCCACGGATGTAGGCAATTACATTATTTTGGAAAATTTGTTAGATCAAATTAGTAGGCCTATTACACTATAGAAAGAGTTCCTATAACCACGATGATCAGAAGAGAGAATATTATAAAAACAGTTAATTTAATAAATTGTTGCATCCATGCGGCCCTTTCGATGGCCCTACCGGCCCATTTAGGTACCGGTCCACTGGGCATTTGCCCAAATGCCCATATAGCCAGTCCGCCCCTGAATACAGTCCAGAGCGAATACCACACGACCAGGCAGCAATCACTACGCTCTGGTGTAAAAAAACGTATAATTGTGCGTTATACCATCTAGACAACATTTATACAGAAAATAATAATAATAATTGACTTGATGAATGGATGTGTTACCATTCTTTTTTTTTTTTTTTTTGTTCAACCTGAATTATGGCTCATTTGTCTTCCCATTTTGTCAAAGGGAAGCTACAATTGCCACTTCAAAAGATTACGAGGCTGCTAATGAAACCCCCTCTCTAGATTATCTCCTCTTGCTCGTGTCTCACACAGAATCACCCGCTTCCGTCCTGGTGTGACTAAAAATAGATTGTTCATTCAAAGTTTGGCTTTGACCAATGATGAGCTTTCTCCCAATGTTCCACTCCAACCCCTCTACCACTTACACACACACACACACCTTCCTATTCCTAGGAAGGAAAAAAAAAAGTTCCCTTTGATTATTCCGTGTGTGTGTATGCCACTAGGAGCCATGCCCTCAAGACAAGTCTGACATTCAAATGCTCCACCCCCAGTCAAGACTAGTCACGTGCCTTCTTTTAATTGCCTTGACCTTGGATTGTCCAACACTATTAGTAACTCTCTGGAATCCAGTATCTAGCCATTTTTGTTACTCCTAAACTGGACAAAGATGATCGTTCAGAATACCTCTCTGTTGTCGAAAAAAACAAATCACACCGATCTGCACACAGCTTTAAAAAGATTTTTTTTAAAGTCGTAATTAATTTAATAAACACAGCAAGATCATCAAGACCCTTTATTGATTTGTTTTAAGTGGCTTCACTGTGGGAAAGCTGCTTGCGGTTTTGCGCTGTCCATCTGTCCGCAATGTTTTGAACTCAGAAAGCGCTGTTGAAATATTGAAAAACATCTCAATCGCCAGTATTTTTGTAACATCCCAAAAAAAAAAATTTTCTATTGACGACAATTCCTCCTTTATGCAGCTGATAGATTGTTTTTAAAAATGAATATCTTTTTTTTTTAATGAATGATAATTCAAAAACAAAAAAGAAACATTTCAACCTGCCCACAATACCCCCACTCCGAAACAAACCTAGATAAATCTATTGAAAATTCTATTTTGATGATATATATCACGAGTTGAAAACAATACAAGATAGTAGTCTAGACTCGATTTATGGATCAAGTTAGAGATATGGTATAGAATCGATAAAAAAAAACGCTAGTTTGTGGCTGAGTGGTTAAGTGCTTGACTTACGAACCTGGAAGTCTACAAGGCATGCGTTATGAGCACGCTGCTGTATGGCAGTGAATCATGGACCACTTACGCAAAGCAAGAGCCAAGACTGAACTCGTTCCACTTGCGATGTCTTCGAAGGATCTTGAAAATCACATGGAAAGAAAAAGTGTGCAATACTAAGATCCTTGCACGAACAGGTATTCCCAGCATCTTTACAGCCCTCAGACAACGCCGCCTGCGCTGGCTTGGACATGTTCGCCGGATGGAGGACAATCGCATACCGAAAGTCATCCTCTACGGACAACTTGATACTGGCTCAAGAAAAACTGGTCGCCCCCACCTCCGTTACATAGATGTAATAAAACGTGACTTCAAAATCAGTGAACATCAATACTGACCAGTGGGAAGACATAGCTCTAGACCGCACCAGATGGAGAGACAGTGACCAAGAAAGCTATGGACAGCGAAAGAGCATGGGCCTCAGCTCTGGAAGAAAAGCGGACAACGCGGAAAATGACCAGCTCCTCTACCACTATTGCGAAGACCACCTTTACCTGCGATACTTGTGGACGGGAGTGTCTCTCCAAAATAGGGCTCCACAGCCACACGAGGAAGTGTGCGAGATGAACCATAGTCGTTCTACGACTGAAGGAGGCCAATGATGAATGATGGTTAAGTGCTTGACTTACGAACCTGGAGGTCCTGAATACGAATCTCCGTGAAGACTGGGATTTGGAATTTCGGGATTTTTTAGGGCGCCCCTAAGTCCACCCAACACTAATGGGTACCTGACTTTAGTTTGGTAAAGTAAAGGCGAAAGGTCATTATGATGGGCCACATGACACCCTGCTCGTTAACCGTTGGCCAAAGAAACAAATGACCTTTACATCATCTGTCTTATAGACCGCATGGTCTGAAAGGGGAACTATACTTTTCCTTTGTTTACTCTAGTTCGGCCCAGCGAATGATTTCTTCATAAGATGGTGAACAAAATGATGGATAAAATCTATTATTTAACGCTCTAGTGAATGCGGGAATTGGCACTGACGTTGGTATAAGGATGAGAAATGAAAAATAAGATTTTGTATTTGAAAAAAAAATTGTCTTTGCATTGACAAAACATTTTATTCCAAGGTTTTGCGTTATTTTCTAGAAATGTCGTCTGCTAAGAAATCTCGTCTGCCAAAGGATATCATCTGCTAAGAACTATCATCTGCTAAGATATATTGACTGCTAACAAAAAGTGCTAAGAGATGTCGTCTGCTGATTTCATTTTTCCCCTAATCTAATATATAAAGCAGAATGTATGAAGTTTGTGTGTAGGTATGTATGTTTTTATGTATGTCCCAAAAAAAGAAATCAAAATCTCTTGCCCAATCATAATAAAGTTTGGCATGAATGTTCCTTAAATCAAGACAGAGACCGTATTCTTATCTTATCTTATACAATACAGACGTTACTTCAAAAAAAGAAGATGATTACGTCCTACGCGTCATGCATTCAGTCATGCATATTAACCAATGACTTAAATTCTGCCAAGTCACTGATTTTCCTGGCTAGATCAGGCAATCCATTCCTTTCTCTAATAGCGCTAGGGTAGAAGGAGCTTTTGTACAAATTTGTCCTAGCATATGGTACGAGAAATGTGCCTTTTTCTTTGTGTCTTTCTGAGTATTTTATTAGATTTGGTTTTTGAATTTGGAGATTATGGTTAAGTGTTTTATGTATAATTGCTACTTTACTTTTGAGTCTTCTGTCCTGAAGGCTTTCTAAATTTAGTGATTTTACCAAAGGTGTTACTCTAGTCAAATGTGAATATTGATTTGTTATGAATCTCACTGCTCTATTTTGTCTGTTCTAGTTTCTTAATGTTTTCTTGAGTTGAGGGGTCCCAAACAGAGGATGCATATTCTATTATAGGCCTAACCAAGGTTAGATAACATTTTAGTTTTATGTTCTTATTTGATTTATAGAAATTTCTTTTAATAAACCCTAATGCTTTGTTTGATTTTTTTATTGTTTCATCAATATGGGGATTCCATGACAGTTTTTCATTTATTATAACACCTAGGTATTTTGCGTTTTTAGTCTGTGTTACTGGTTTACCATGAATAAAATAATTGGAATTAATTTGTTTTAGTTTTTTTGTTAATCTTAATAACTGACATTTTTCTGGGTGGAAAGACATGCTCCAATTTGGTTCCCATTTTTTGTAATTCATCTAATTCTCTTTGTAAAATTTCTACGACATATTTACATTGAAGACTCTATCCTTAAGTCCACGACGCTATTTCAATCAGGCAGACGTGAAACTCCTATTCAGCCTGTTGGCAGCGTTCGCCTCTATAAATATATTCTTAAATGCTCAAAGTTGACAGAAAGGCTCAACGGATAATTGAGCTCTTCATCGGTGTTGGCAAGTCTTTCTTTTTAAAACTTTCTCATCACTTTTGGCGTTATTAACAATACTAGAGGGATGACCCACCCCCAGGGTTCGGATTAAGCGAGAGGCTTTTTAATCAGCACGTTTTGCTGTCTATATGTGAGTGTGTGTGTGTGTGTGTGAGTACGTGTGTGTGTATGTTTGAGTGCTTGTTTGTTTAGTGCGGTGACATATTGATTTTATCGAACGCGAGACGTTGATTCATAAATTTTGTTGATGGAATCAAATCATTTAGAGAATTATGGGTAGCGCGATCGATCGCTTCCCTCCTGCTGTTTATTAATTTGATTAAAATCTCAGATGCACGATTCTAACAGTCAAGGGTCAAAGTTGAAAGTCAAACGTAGTTCTTTTAGTGTGTCCTGTTCAAGTGATATAGATAAGCAAAATAATCTTAGAGCTGAAATAGTCATCCGTTTTTTTATCTTTTATCCGTATCACTCCATCCCTGGTTAAGCTCATACTATGGCTCTCCCCATGCGCCCATCTCTTGCTACAGTTTATTCTATCAGTAATACCGTTATTAATTTTGGGGGAGAAGATAATACTAATCAATAAAAGAAATATAAAAATTCAAGTCAATTGTTGAATTCATGAAACAAAATAAAAGAATGTGCAAATCATAGACATATATTATACCTAGACGAGAAACCGGAAATAAATCCTTATCCGCGACTGATCGATTCACGTCATAGAATCTATCTATATATAGATTTTTATGTACGTAAACTCCGTTTTGGGCGCAAAGGGGAGTCGCCCCAATAAATCTTAGAAAAGTAGTGATCTTTAGTTTTCAAAGTTTAGAAATAATGCATCATCATTTCTCAGATATTCACACAAATATATGAAACAAAGCTATTTCCTGTGTGTTTCCATTGATCCAACTTTTTACAAAATGTTCACGACATTTTTTGTAGTTTTAAAAAGTCTCCATGTCCAGTCTAGGTAAAATATGTGTCTATGGTGCAAATACTATTCTAATAAAGAAATTCCGTGAAACACTTCACTCATCCTTAGGGATCGAAGACATTGCCGTTTAAAGAAAGACAGATTACACATTGTTCTATACACCCATACTTTGTCAAACATTTGGCTAAGATAAGATAAGATAAGATAAGATAAAGTAACTTGCATTGATGCTTAATATTAAATAACAAATAATAACTTTTTTTTTCTCATTTATTTTAGCAAAGCCAAACTAACATATTTTTTAAATTGAAAAAAAACTAACTTTGAACAAAAAATGAACAAATAAATGATTGTTAGACAGTTTCAAATGGTGCTGCAATATTTTAACTATCCTAAAGGACGGTAGTGCTGTTGACCCTTCAATCAGTTCACGAAATGAACATTGAGAAATGATGAACTTTCAGTGAACTTTTAATGCCTACTATTCAATTTGTTGTTGCAAGCACTGACTTCATCTTCTGAAATTTTAATGATTTTTCTTTTATTTAAATGTCAAATAAAATTATTTCGATCCATGAACAAAGTGTTACCTTTAATTATTTCCTAAATGTCAGGGACAGTAACGCAATTAGTGAGAATTTTTAGAGAGATAGAAAGATGGATATCCTAGGATGAAAGGTAGGTAGGTTGGTAGTTAGGATGTGGATATATTCATAACATAGCCTACTTCTTTAGTTAGAGTTAGGGTTATGTTTTCAATTTTGAGACAGGATACCACGGAAGTCTTTCACTAATAGTCTCCATTTCGCTCGAATAACTCAGGAATTCTATGCATTTAGATCAGTGGTTCCCACAATTTTTGTCTCGTAGACCCCTGGGGGTCTATATAGGCAAATTTGGGAATCATTGATTTAGATCAACACAGGGAACTCCTTAACATTTAGATTAACACAGGAACTCTAGTAATGTGAGCTCTAGTCCGTGTCATCTGTATCTTTTACTTTCACGCTCTCTCTCTCTCTCTCCCTCTCTCCCCCACTCTCTCTCTCTCCCGTTCTCTCTCTCCCTCTCTCCCCCCCTCTCTCTCCCTCTCTCTCTCTCTTCGTCTTTTTCTACTTTCAATTCTCTTCGATTGCACAGACTTCAAATTCCATCAAACGTTGATGAGGCTTCGTTCAAATTCCACAAGTGTGAAATTCCGATATATGTGTGCGTGTATGTGTGTGTGTTGCCAAACAGGTGTTATCTTTAAGATACTTGTGTTATTGTGTGTGTGTGTTTGTGTGAGAGAGAGCAACGTAACGATGAGCACTCTATCACCTGTAACAACTCGGCTTCACGCCTCACACTTGGTTAGACCTCGATTTCAGATTTGTGTATTACTGCACTCACTAAGGCATAGCCATGTTTTTATATAGAAGGAGAATGTTTTCACAAGTTATGAAGTTTACATGTATGCGCATACAGTGGCGTAGCTAGGGTGAGGGGGGAGAATTTGAAAATCCTCCCGGGCCCCACATGAAGGGGGCCCCAAATAATTGTTTTTTTTTACATTAAATATTAAATATTACACAAAATGCTGGGGCCCTCCAAAGAGGCCAAGCCCCCGGGATCCCAAATGATGAAAATGTTCTAGTTATATGTCCGTGTCACAAGCCTCTCTTATCGATGAATGAAGAACGTATGAGTTCGTCAACTTTATCTTGAGGTGTAATAAGAAGTTGCTGTCCGACAAGAGAGTAGACTTGTGCTGCCGGGGAATATCTTGAATTAAACACAATAATGAACAGAGACGATCTAGGAATTAAATGAATAGCTTCTTCGTTGAAATAAAACACTGGAAACTTTAATTCAAATTTAACTTAAGTACAGCTTATGTACAAAGTACATATTAAAAGATGAAAATACAATACAAAGGCTTCTTTCTTCGATATTATTTCAGAGCACACTAGAAACACAACCTATCGTTTAGAAAGCTCGCTCCAGACTGAATCTGGCGCGTCTTCTCCCAGCTGACCTAACTCTTTAAAAAAAAAGTCTTTATTTATTTTCAAATCAGCCAATAGATTTGCAACATCATAGTTACGTCATTGTTAAACCTGAGGCGCTGTCAAGGATCTAGATTTGTTGGGTAATTCCTGAGGCTCAGTTAGGGATTTCTAATTCTATTTACACACAAGCTTTTAAATACAAATAAATCTATAATGGCATCTGTGACAGTCCGTATATTTATCATCTTTCCATGCTCTGTTATGTAAAATAGTATGAAAAATAGTTTTAACACTAAATAAAAACAATATGGAAAATATAGTGAGTATATGAAAGTAGCTGTCAGGATTATAAAAACTCATTATCCTTTGCTCTGTCTTCATCAAAATGATAAAAAAATATCAGAACCGTTTTAGCTTGTGTTAAAGTAACGTTCCCTGTTTCAGATCTTGGGATCTATGAGGCAGATGATGTCAAGGTCATCTGTTTTTGTGGCCCACGGTTAACGAGGGTGTCATGTGGCCAGCACAACGACCAACCGCCTTTACTTTTCCCCGACTAATGTTGCTTGTGTTGCCTACAGGTAAAGCACTGATAACCAGACAGCTATCGGGGTGTGGGGGGTATATATGCGTCTTCAAATGTACTGAGAGTCCGAATCTCTTTGGTTAATTATTTCTGAAAGAAAAGTTCTGCACATCAATTTTTTTACACCAAAAAAACAAACGGCATACCGCATAGGCATAAACAGTTGTTTTGGTAACTCAAATATTATTGAGTCAGACGAATGGATAGAATTTCGTTTTTCTTTTTCTTTCTTCAGCAATAACATCTTGACACAAAGAAAGCTTCTGACCCGAGAGTTGGATAGATATTTGACTGGGCAGCACCCGGTCACCTCTGTAGCCATTTTCTCATTAGCTAGACCCATGTCCAGTCCTCTGTCCACCTTAACATTACCCAAGGACTTTTAATCCCATGTTAAAGAATGCAATATGTATTATCAATTTATATAGACAGGGTTCTTAATTATAGTGTAACAAATGTTTATTGTTATAGTGTCGCGTAATAATGCCAATGTTATTTTAATAGTACATAAACAATAATGACGTTTTTACATTTCCAGAAAGAACAGTAATTTTCCATAAGAACTAAAAAAATTGCCATGAAAGTTAAAAATAAGCAGGGATCTTTTCAGTACAAGATTTTAGTTTTTATCTGAATATTGGTGAAGCGTATTTCAGAGAGGGTGGGCTATAAATATACACGGGAACACAAAACGTTTTATAGAGGGTGGGCTATAAATATACACGGGAACACAAAACGTTTCAATCTTCATGTTAGTTTGTTGTTGCTGTTGTTTTTTAATTTGCCAGTGAAAGTAAATTATACTGCATGGACAGTATTTACAGTGTGTGATCAATCTTTTTTGTTTTTAGGATTTCTACTTGAAGCAATAAAAGTGTTTTAGCTCGTAAATTTACTTAAACTTAGATCTACGGCACACGGTTGGATATTGGGTCATCAGATTTAAATTATAAAAGAGCGCTATGGTCCAATCTCATATGTGAACCAGTAGGGTGAAGGCAGGGGTATCTGGGAGAAGACCTTCCGTGCAGCCTTTAGGCGCTAAGTAAACACAACTCTGATCGAGTTGGGTGTCGAGGCCAAGTTCAAGCGTACTTAGTCTCTCGTCAGTAGCATACAGTGGCGTAGATTTTTCTTAAAGGAAATATTATCTTGACAATCAGGGAGGGGAGAAAGGTTATTCGTCTTAAACAAATATTTAGACATAAAGCATAAGGCATTGAAACTTGGAACAGGGCACGGGGGAAGCCCTCACCAGCCGGTCAGTCCAGGCCAGCAACTACCCTGATAAATTACAAGATAGATATTCCGTCCTTGAACATGACCGAGAGCTTCAAAAATTGGCCTAATCTTTGAGCTAAAAATAGAAACAACAACACGCTACCACGTGAGATAATGTTCAAATGACGCCGCGTGGGAGTAAAATGGTGCGTTTGTTCGCCGCTGACATTTTCCTTGTTATATAACAGGTGATTAGGAACGTGAATATCTAGATATCTTTTTAAAAAAAATTCTACGACAAAAGATTTTAGAAGTGGGCGAAATTATGTGTTGGCAAACTTGAGATTATTCTAATTCAAAAGAGAAAACAATAGAAGAAGCCTCTTCAAATAGAAGTAGCTAGGATCTATAACTTTAATGACAGAAGATATCCGCTACAGTTTTTTCTGATTGATACTTTTCGTAATTACTGTACGTACAAATCACTAGCATTACACACAGGATACGCCTGTTGATTTGTTCGCTTGATTTATAGTGTCTAAAAATAAGCGAAAATTAGGAAGGCGTATTAAAAATAAGTAGAGAGAGGTTCTAAGTGAGCGCCTAGAAGATGAAAGAATCTGTGTACGAAATTTCATGTGAATCCGTCCTGTAGTTGATGAGATCTCTGGATCAGTCAGTCGGTGGTAGTTTGCGCTTATAATAAAAAAATTTCTAGACTGTAGGATAAATTCACTCTTGAAAACTCAAGCTCACAATAGTACATTTTAGATTTTAAAACATTCTGCAGTCATAAATGCAATGAAATCGAAACAATAAAGACCAACATTGAAAGAACATTTTTACAAAGTTGTAATCTCAAAGGATTTGGAAGGGGGGACAATACAAATTCATTTAAAAAAAAACAGTTTAAAAACAAAATCCAAACCATTGGACAATGTTGTATTACGTAGACTAACCGTGTTTAAGGTCCTTTGCTGTAGTTATGTGTGTACCCTGGGCTAGAGGTTTAGGATCCTTTGCTGTAGTTATGTGTGTACCCTGGGCTAGAGGTTTAGAATCCATT
>JADKLZ010040248.1:0-11407 GCA_021533235.1 Biomphalaria straminea
GCAATCAACATACCCGTAATGCACTTTTTAAATTTTGGGACCCCCCCCACACACACACACACACAATAAAGTAGGGTCCCTAAGCTATAGTTTATGTTACCAGTAGATAAATTCTAAATATTGCTAGACTGAGGGCCAAAACTAAAACCAGAACAACCCTCATAAGAGACATGCTCTTCGCGGACGACGCAGCGGTTGTGGCACACTCACAAGAGGAACTTCAGCTACTAATGTCCCGCTTCTCTCAGGACTGTAAAGAATATGGCTTAACTATTAGCACAAAGAAAACAAATGTTATGGGACCTCCTGCTACAGCACCACCCTCCATCCTCATAGACGATAACAAGCTGGATGCCGTGAACGAATTCTGCTATCTGGGATCCACAATTCAAGACGACCTTTCTCTAGATGAGGAGATAAAAAAAACGTATAGGAAAGGCTGCATCGACCTTCGCTAGACTCAGGTCAAGAGTTTGGGAAAACCAGAAGCTAACTACAGCGACCAAAATGGAAGTCTACAAGGCATGCGTTATGAGCACGCTGCTGTATGGCAGTGAATCATGGACCACCTACGCAAAGCAAGAGCGAAGACTGAACTCGTTCCATTTGCGATGCCTTCGTAGGATCTTGAAAATCACATGGAAAGAAAAAGTGTGCAATACTGAGATCCTTGCACGAACAGGTATTCCCAGCATCTTTACAGCCCTCAGACAACGCCGCCTGCGCTGGCTTGGACAAGTTCGCCGGATGGAGGACAATCGCATACCGAAAGTCATCCTCTACGGACAACTTGCGACTGGCTCAAGAAAAACTGGTCGCCCCCACCTCCGTTACATAGATGTTATAAAACGCGACCTCAAATCAGTGAACATCAATACTGACCAGTGGGAAGACATAGCTCTAGACCGCACCAGATGGAGAGAGACAGTGACCAAGAAGGCTATGGACAGCGAAAGAGCATGGGCCTCAGCTCTGGAAGAAAAGCGGACAACGCGGAAACTGGCCAGCTCCTCTACCACTGTAGCGAAGACCACCTTTACCTGCAATACTTGTGGACGGGAGTGTCTCTCCAAAATAGGGCTCTACAGCCACACAAGGAAGTGTGCGAGATGAACCATAGTCGTTCTACGACTGAAGGAGGCCAATGAATGAGATAAATCCAGCACTATCGATTTGGTTTGTTGTCTAACGAGTGTGTCTGTCTAAAAAAGGATATTTCTGTGGTCCGTCAAACCGATCACGAGATTCACTGGCCATCGGTTTTACTCGGCCAACACATTGATTTTAAAAAAAAGCCAACAATAAAATACAATTTGTTAGTTGTTGTTTTTTTTTTCAGTCCAGAAGTAATAGTGCCAGCTTGCACTTTCTTCATTAAAACTTTTTGTAGATCCATTAGAGCTGGATTATCCTGATATTCCAGTTTCTTTTAAAACAATCCAACAGGTTTGAACCAGGGACCATCGAATACAGTCAGGGGCGGACTGGGTGTTAAAATCGGCCCTCGCATTTCTATACAGTCAAGCCCATAAATTGCATATCATAGATGGGCATTCATTTATAGACATGCCTGACCTCAAAATCAGTACGTTAAACTTTGAGTATCAATAACTGTGTTCGTGCATACAATGTAGGCCTATGTATTAGAAAGATAGATCTTTTATTGCTTTTTAATCGCTAAGTGTGTAGGCCACAAAAAGATAAAGCCTACTAGTAGCAATGTCCACGGATGTAGGCAATTACATTATTTTGGAAAATTTGTTAGATCAAATTAGTAGGCCTATTACACTATAGAAAGAGTTCCTATAACCACGATGATCAGAAGAGAGAATATTATAAAAACAGTTAATTTAATAAATTGTTGCATCCATGCGGCCCTTTCGATGGCCCTACCGGCCCATTTAGGTACCGGTCCACTGGGCATTTGCCCAAATGCCCATATAGCCAGTCCGCCCCTGAATACAGTCCAGAGCGAATACCACACGACCAGGCAGCAATCACTACGCTCTGGTGTAAAAAAACGTATAATTGTGCGTTATACCATCTAGACAACATTTATACAGAAAATAATAATAATAATTGACTTGATGAATGGATGTGTTACCATTCTTTTTTTTTTTTTTTTTGTTCAACCTGAATTATGGCTCATTTGTCTTCCCATTTTGTCAAAGGGAAGCTACAATTGCCACTTCAAAAGATTACGAGGCTGCTAATGAAACCCCCTCTCTAGATTATCTCCTCTTGCTCGTGTCTCACACAGAATCACCCGCTTCCGTCCTGGTGTGACTAAAAATAGATTGTTCATTCAAAGTTTGGCTTTGACCAATGATGAGCTTTCTCCCAATGTTCCACTCCAACCCCTCTACCACTTACACACACACACACACCTTCCTATTCCTAGGAAGGAAAAAAAAAAAGTTCCCTTTGATTATTCCGTGTGTGTGTATGCCACTAGGAGCCATGCCCTCAAGACAAGTCTGACATTCAAATGCTCCACCCCCAGTCAAGACTAGTCACGTGCCTTCTTTTAATTGCCTTGACCTTGGATTGTCCAACACTATTAGTAACTCTCTGGAATCCAGTATCTAGCCATTTTTGTTACTCCTAAACTGGACAAAGATGATCGTTCAGAATACCTCTCTGTTGTCGAAAAAAACAAATCACACCGATCTGCACACAGCTTTAAAAAGATTTTTTTTAAAGTCGTAATTAATTTAATAAACACAGCAAGATCATCAAGACCCTTTATTGATTTGTTTTAAGTGGCTTCACTGTGGGAAAGCTGCTTGCGGTTTTGCGCTGTCCATCTGTCCGCAATGTTTTGAACTCAGAAAGCGCTGTTGAAATATTGAAAAACATCTCAATCGCCAGTATTTTTGTAACATCCCAAAAAAAAAAAATTTTCTATTGACGACAATTCCTCCTTTATGCAGCTGATAGATTGTTTTTAAAAATGAATATCTTTTTTTTTTAATGAATGATAATTCAAAAACAAAAAAGAAACATTTCAACCTGCCCACAATACCCCCACTCCGAAACAAACCTAGATAAATCTATTGAAAATTCTATTTTGATGATATATATCACGAGTTGAAAACAATACAAGATAGTAGTCTAGACTCGATTTATGGATCAAGTTAGAGATATGGTATAGAATCGATAAAAAAAAACGCTAGTTTGTGGCTGAGTGGTTAAGTGCTTGACTTACGAACCTGGAAGTCTACAAGGCATGCGTTATGAGCACGCTGCTGTATGGCAGTGAATCATGGACCACTTACGCAAAGCAAGAGCCAAGACTGAACTCGTTCCACTTGCGATGTCTTCGAAGGATCTTGAAAATCACATGGAAAGAAAAAGTGTGCAATACTAAGATCCTTGCACGAACAGGTATTCCCAGCATCTTTACAGCCCTCAGACAACGCCGCCTGCGCTGGCTTGGACATGTTCGCCGGATGGAGGACAATCGCATACCGAAAGTCATCCTCTACGGACAACTTGATACTGGCTCAAGAAAAACTGGTCGCCCCCACCTCCGTTACATAGATGTAATAAAACGTGACTTCAAAATCAGTGAACATCAATACTGACCAGTGGGAAGACATAGCTCTAGACCGCACCAGATGGAGAGACAGTGACCAAGAAAGCTATGGACAGCGAAAGAGCATGGGCCTCAGCTCTGGAAGAAAAGCGGACAACGCGGAAAATGACCAGCTCCTCTACCACTATTGCGAAGACCACCTTTACCTGCGATACTTGTGGACGGGAGTGTCTCTCCAAAATAGGGCTCCACAGCCACACGAGGAAGTGTGCGAGATGAACCATAGTCGTTCTACGACTGAAGGAGGCCAATGATGAATGATGGTTAAGTGCTTGACTTACGAACCTGGAGGTCCTGAATACGAATCTCCGTGAAGACTGGGATTTGGAATTTCGGGATTTTTTAGGGCGCCCCTAAGTCCACCCAACACTAATGGGTACCTGACTTTAGTTTGGTAAAGTAAAGGCGAAAGGTCATTATGATGGGCCACATGACACCCTGCTCGTTAACCGTTGGCCAAAGAAACAAATGACCTTTACATCATCTGTCTTATAGACCGCATGGTCTGAAAGGGGAACTATACTTTTCCTTTGTTTACTCTAGTTCGGCCCAGCGAATGATTTCTTCATAAGATGGTGAACAAAATGATGGATAAAATCTATTATTTAACGCTCTAGTGAATGCGGGAATTGGCACTGACGTTGGTATAAGGATGAGAAATGAAAAATAAGATTTTGTATTTGAAAAAAAAATTGTCTTTGCATTGACAAAACATTTTATTCCAAGGTTTTGCGTTATTTTCTAGAAATGTCGTCTGCTAAGAAATCTCGTCTGCCAAAGGATATCATCTGCTAAGAACTATCATCTGCTAAGATATATTGACTGCTAACAAAAAGTGCTAAGAGATGTCGTCTGCTGATTTCATTTTTCCCCTAATCTAATATATAAAGCAGAATGTATGAAGTTTGTGTGTAGGTATGTATGTTTTTATGTATGTCCCAAAAAAAGAAATCAAAATCTCTTGCCCAATCATAATAAAGTTTGGCATGAATGTTCCTTAAATCAAGACAGAGACCGTATTCTTATCTTATCTTATACAATACAGACGTTACTTCAAAAAAAGAAGATGATTACGTCCTACGCGTCATGCATTCAGTCATGCATATTAACCAATGACTTAAATTCTGCCAAGTCACTGATTTTCCTGGCTAGATCAGGCAATCCATTCCTTTCTCTAATAGCGCTAGGGTAGAAGGAGCTTTTGTACAAATTTGTCCTAGCATATGGTACGAGAAATGTGCCTTTTTCTTTGTGTCTTTCTGAGTATTTTATTAGATTTGGTTTTTGAATTTGGAGATTATGGTTAAGTGTTTTATGTATAATTGCTACTTTACTTTTGAGTCTTCTGTCCTGAAGGCTTTCTAAATTTAGTGATTTTACCAAAGGTGTTACTCTAGTCAAATGTGAATATTGATTTGTTATGAATCTCACTGCTCTATTTTGTCTGTTCTAGTTTCTTAATGTTTTCTTGAGTTGAGGGGTCCCAAACAGAGGATGCATATTCTATTATAGGCCTAACCAAGGTTAGATAACATTTTAGTTTTATGTTCTTATTTGATTTATAGAAATTTCTTTTAATAAACCCTAATGCTTTGTTTGATTTTTTTATTGTTTCATCAATATGGGGATTCCATGACAGTTTTTCATTTATTATAACACCTAGGTATTTTGCGTTTTTAGTCTGTGTTACTGGTTTACCATGAATAAAATAATTGGAATTAATTTGTTTTAGTTTTTTTGTTAATCTTAATAACTGACATTTTTCTGGGTGGAAAGACATGCTCCAATTTGGTTCCCATTTTTTGTAATTCATCTAATTCTCTTTGTAAAATTTCTACGACATATTTACATTGAAGACTCTATCCTTAAGTCCACGACGCTATTTCAATCAGGCAGACGTGAAACTCCTATTCAGCCTGTTGGCAGCGTTCGCCTCTATAAATATATTCTTAAATGCTCAAAGTTGACAGAAAGGCTCAACGGATAATTGAGCTCTTCATCGGTGTTGGCAAGTCTTTCTTTTTAAAACTTTCTCATCACTTTTGGCGTTATTAACAATACTAGAGGGATGACCCACCCCCAGGGTTCGGATTAAGCGAGAGGCTTTTTAATCAGCACGTTTTGCTGTCTATATGTGAGTGTGTGTGTGTGTGTGTGAGTACGTGTGTGTGTATGTTTGAGTGCTTGTTTGTTTAGTGCGGTGACATATTGATTTTATCGAACGCGAGACGTTGATTCATAAATTTTGTTGATGGAATCAAATCATTTAGAGAATTATGGGTAGCGCGATCGATCGCTTCCCTCCTGCTGTTTATTAATTTGATTAAAATCTCAGATGCACGATTCTAACAGTCAAGGGTCAAAGTTGAAAGTCAAACGTAGTTCTTTTAGTGTGTCCTGTTCAAGTGATATAGATAAGCAAAATAATCTTAGAGCTGAAATAGTCATCCGTTTTTTTATCTTTTATCCGTATCACTCCATCCCTGGTTAAGCTCATACTATGGCTCTCCCCATGCGCCCATCTCTTGCTACAGTTTATTCTATCAGTAATACCGTTATTAATTTTGGGGGAGAAGATAATACTAATCAATAAAAGAAATATAAAAATTCAAGTCAATTGTTGAATTCATGAAACAAAATAAAAGAATGTGCAAATCATAGACATATATTATACCTAGACGAGAAACCGGAAATAAATCCTTATCCGCGACTGATCGATTCACGTCATAGAATCTATCTATATATAGATTTTTATGTACGTAAACTCCGTTTTGGGCGCAAAGGGGAGTCGCCCCAATAAATCTTAGAAAAGTAGTGATCTTTAGTTTTCAAAGTTTAGAAATAATGCATCATCATTTCTCAGATATTCACACAAATATATGAAACAAAGCTATTTCCTGTGTGTTTCCATTGATCCAACTTTTTACAAAATGTTCACGACATTTTTTGTAGTTTTAAAAAGTCTCCATGTCCAGTCTAGGTAAAATATGTGTCTATGGTGCAAATACTATTCTAATAAAGAAATTCCGTGAAACACTTCACTCATCCTTAGGGATCGAAGACATTGCCGTTTAAAGAAAGACAGATTACACATTGTTCTATACACCCATACTTTGTCAAACATTTGGCTAAGATAAGATAAGATAAGATAAGATAAAGTAACTTGCATTGATGCTTAATATTAAATAACAAATAATAACTTTTTTTTTCTCATTTATTTTAGCAAAGCCAAACTAACATATTTTTTAAATTGAAAAAAAACTAACTTTGAACAAAAAATGAACAAATAAATGATTGTTAGACAGTTTCAAATGGTGCTGCAATATTTTAACTATCCTAAAGGACGGTAGTGCTGTTGACCCTTCAATCAGTTCACGAAATGAACATTGAGAAATGATGAACTTTCAGTGAACTTTTAATGCCTACTATTCAATTTGTTGTTGCAAGCACTGACTTCATCTTCTGAAATTTTAATGATTTTTCTTTTATTTAAATGTCAAATAAAATTATTTCGATCCATGAACAAAGTGTTACCTTTAATTATTTCCTAAATGTCAGGGACAGTAACGCAATTAGTGAGAATTTTTAGAGAGATAGAAAGATGGATATCCTAGGATGAAAGGTAGGTAGGTTGGTAGTTAGGATGTGGATATATTCATAACATAGCCTACTTCTTTAGTTAGAGTTAGGGTTATGTTTTCAATTTTGAGACAGGATACCACGGAAGTCTTTCACTAATAGTCTCCATTTCGCTCGAATAACTCAGGAATTCTATGCATTTAGATCAGTGGTTCCCACAATTTTTGTCTCGTAGACCCCTGGGGGTCTATATAGGCAAATTTGGGAATCATTGATTTAGATCAACACAGGGAACTCCTTAACATTTAGATTAACACAGGAACTCTAGTAATGTGAGCTCTAGTCCGTGTCATCTGTATCTTTTACTTTCACGCTCTCTCTCTCTCTCTCCCTCTCTCCCCCACTCTCTCTCTCTCCCGTTCTCTCTCTCCCTCTCTCCCCCCCTCTCTCTCCCTCTCTCTCTCTCTTCGTCTTTTTCTACTTTCAATTCTCTTCGATTGCACAGACTTCAAATTCCATCAAACGTTGATGAGGCTTCGTTCAAATTCCACAAGTGTGAAATTCCGATATATGTGTGCGTGTATGTGTGTGTGTTGCCAAACAGGTGTTATCTTTAAGATACTTGTGTTATTGTGTGTGTGTGTTTGTGTGAGAGAGAGCAACGTAACGATGAGCACTCTATCACCTGTAACAACTCGGCTTCACGCCTCACACTTGGTTAGACCTCGATTTCAGATTTGTGTATTACTGCACTCACTAAGGCATAGCCATGTTTTTATATAGAAGGAGAATGTTTTCACAAGTTATGAAGTTTACATGTATGCGCATACAGTGGCGTAGCTAGGGTGAGGGGGGAGAATTTGAAAATCCTCCCGGGCCCCACATGAAGGGGGCCCCAAATAATTGTTTTTTTTTTACATTAAATATTAAATATTACACAAAATGCTGGGGCCCTCCAAAGAGGCCAAGCCCCCGGGATCCCAAATGATGAAAATGTTCTAGTTATATGTCCGTGTCACAAGCCTCTCTTATCGATGAATGAAGAACGTATGAGTTCGTCAACTTTATCTTGAGGTGTAATAAGAAGTTGCTGTCCGACAAGAGAGTAGACTTGTGCTGCCGGGGAATATCTTGAATTAAACACAATAATGAACAGAGACGATCTAGGAATTAAATGAATAGCTTCTTCGTTGAAATAAAACACTGGAAACTTTAATTCAAATTTAACTTAAGTACAGCTTATGTACAAAGTACATATTAAAAGATGAAAATACAATACAAAGGCTTCTTTCTTCGATATTATTTCAGAGCACACTAGAAACACAACCTATCGTTTAGAAAGCTCGCTCCAGACTGAATCTGGCGCGTCTTCTCCCAGCTGACCTAACTCTTTAAAAAAAAAGTCTTTATTTATTTTCAAATCAGCCAATAGATTTGCAACATCATAGTTACGTCATTGTTAAACCTGAGGCGCTGTCAAGGATCTAGATTTGTTGGGTAATTCCTGAGGCTCAGTTAGGGATTTCTAATTCTATTTACACACAAGCTTTTAAATACAAATAAATCTATAATGGCATCTGTGACAGTCCGTATATTTATCATCTTTCCATGCTCTGTTATGTAAAATAGTATGAAAAATAGTTTTAACACTAAATAAAAACAATATGGAAAATATAGTGAGTATATGAAAGTAGCTGTCAGGATTATAAAAACTCATTATCCTTTGCTCTGTCTTCATCAAAATGATAAAAAAATATCAGAACCGTTTTAGCTTGTGTTAAAGTAACGTTCCCTGTTTCAGATCTTGGGATCTATGAGGCAGATGATGTCAAGGTCATCTGTTTTTGTGGCCCACGGTTAACGAGGGTGTCATGTGGCCAGCACAACGACCAACCGCCTTTACTTTTCCCCGACTAATGTTGCTTGTGTTGCCTACAGGTAAAGCACTGATAACCAGACAGCTATCGGGGTGTGGGGGGTATATATGCGTCTTCAAATGTACTGAGAGTCCGAATCTCTTTGGTTAATTATTTCTGAAAGAAAAGTTCTGCACATCAATTTTTTTACACCAAAAAAACAAACGGCATACCGCATAGGCATAAACAGTTGTTTTGGTAACTCAAATATTATTGAGTCAGACGAATGGATAGAATTTCGTTTTTCTTTTTCTTTCTTCAGCAATAACATCTTGACACAAAGAAAGCTTCTGACCCGAGAGTTGGATAGATATTTGACTGGGCAGCACCCGGTCACCTCTGTAGCCATTTTCTCATTAGCTAGACCCATGTCCAGTCCTCTGTCCACCTTAACATTACCCAAGGACTTTTAATCCCATGTTAAAGAATGCAATATGTATTATCAATTTATATAGACAGGGTTCTTAATTATAGTGTAACAAATGTTTATTGTTATAGTGTCGCGTAATAATGCCAATGTTATTTTAATAGTACATAAACAATAATGACGTTTTTACATTTCCAGAAAGAACAGTAATTTTCCATAAGAACTAAAAAAATTGCCATGAAAGTTAAAAATAAGCAGGGATCTTTTCAGTACAAGATTTTAGTTTTTATCTGAATATTGGTGAAGCGTATTTCAGAGAGGGTGGGCTATAAATATACACGGGAACACAAAACGTTTTATAGAGGGTGGGCTATAAATATACACGGGAACACAAAACGTTTCAATCTTCATGTTAGTTTGTTGTTGCTGTTGTTTTTTAATTTGCCAGTGAAAGTAAATTATACTGCATGGACAGTATTTACAGTGTGTGATCAATCTTTTTTGTTTTTAGGATTTCTACTTGAAGCAATAAAAGTGTTTTAGCTCGTAAATTTACTTAAACTTAGATCTACGGCACACGGTTGGATATTGGGTCATCAGATTTAAATTATAAAAGAGCGCTATGGTCCAATCTCATATGTGAACCAGTAGGGTGAAGGCAGGGGTATCTGGGAGAAGACCTTCCGTGCAGCCTTTAGGCGCTAAGTAAACACAACTCTGATCGAGTTGGGTGTCGAGGCCAAGTTCAAGCGTACTTAGTCTCTCGTCAGTAGCATACAGTGGCGTAGATTTTTCTTAAAGGAAATATTATCTTGACAATCAGGGAGGGGAGAAAGGTTATTCGTCTTAAACAAATATTTAGACATAAAGCATAAGGCATTGAAACTTGGAACAGGGCACGGGGGAAGCCCTCACCAGCCGGTCAGTCCAGGCCAGCAACTACCCTGATAAATTACAAGATAGATATTCCGTCCTTGAACATGACCGAGAGCTTCAAAAATTGGCCTAATCTTTGAGCTAAAAATAGAAACAACAACACGCTACCACGTGAGATAATGTTCAAATGACGCCGCGTGGGAGTAAAATGGTGCGTTTGTTCGCCGCTGACATTTTCCTTGTTATATAACAGGTGATTAGGAACGTGAATATCTAGATATCTTTTTAAAAAAAATTCTACGACAAAAGATTTTAGAAGTGGGCGAAATTATGTGTTGGCAAACTTGAGATTATTCTAATTCAAAAGAGAAAACAATAGAAGAAGCCTCTTCAAATAGAAGTAGCTAGGATCTATAACTTTAATGACAGAAGATATCCGCTACAGTTTTTTCTGATTGATACTTTTCGTAATTACTGTACGTACAAATCACTAGCATTACACACAGGATACGCCTGTTGATTTGTTCGCTTGATTTATAGTGTCTAAAAATAAGCGAAAATTAGGAAGGCGTATTAAAAATAAGTAGAGAGAGGTTCTAAGTGAGCGCCTAGAAGATGAAAGAATCTGTGTACGAAATTTCATGTGAATCCGTCCTGTAGTTGATGAGATCTCTGGATCAGTCAGTCGGTGGTAGTTTGCGCTTATAATAAAAAAATTTCTAGACTGTAGGATAAATTCACTCTTGAAAACTCAAGCTCACAATAGTACATTTTAGATTTTAAAACATTCTGCAGTCATAAATGCAATGAAATCGAAACAATAAAGACCAACATTGAAAGAACATTTTTACAAAGTTGTAATCTCAAAGGATTTGGAAGGGGGGACAATACAAATTCATTTAAAAAAAAACAGTTTAAAAACAAAATCCAAACCATTGGACAATGTTGTATTACGTAGACTAACCGTGTTTAAGGTCCTTTGCTGTAGTTATGTGTGTACCCTGGGCTAGAGGTTTAGGATCCTTTGCTGTAGTTATGTGTGTACCCTGGGCTAGAGGTTTAGAATCCATT
>JADKLZ010040256.1:0-10265 GCA_021533235.1 Biomphalaria straminea
AATTGTGTTTAAAAAAAAACGACGAAAAAGAGTCAATCATTTATTAGGATTATAGGTTTAACTTTTTGAAGGATCGATTTAACCTTATTATCTCTAAATAAGATTTGTTTTCTTTGAGAAAGTAATGCAAGTAGATTTTGCATTACAAGTTGATGAGTTAATTATTTCATGCCTACAACTAAAATAGCCACCTTAGCCTGCGATACATGTCGACGGGAATGTCTCTCAATAATAAGGCGCTGCAGTATCATGAAAAAGTGTTCTACGAGATGAACCGTAGTCGTTCTGTGAAATGTGAGTCGTACTAATATATGAACGTTTGTCGTTCTACGACTGAAGGAGATGAACTATAACTTTAGTGATAACAATGTTTAAAGAAACATACACCTAGTCCTGACAGAGAGTACACTTTCGTGCAGGAGCGTAGCGAATTACTCGAGGGCCCGGGATTAAAAAAATATGATGACAACCCCAACCCCATTCTCTCGTAGGTTGAGTGTAACTGTAGAGACGCACTTTATGTGACTGCTAGTGAACGTACACTTATGACACCTATCCTAAGGAGTCTGTAGATCAGAGATAGACACATGGACAGTTGAGGCTAGGCTTTCATAAGATACAACATCGTTTACTATAGTGACTGAGACTAGACTGCTCCCTTTATGAATTAAACAGTTATATTCTTACATACACCTGTTCATTGACTTCATTGTGGAGTGTCTTGATCTGAACGTCTGTGGCCACGAAATCAATAGTAATAGGGGCCTACTACTTGCACATCAGCACGCAACCTATCTTCTGATCAGTACAAATTATACAGACCCAGATTAGACATCTCTACATAATATTAACTGAATCGAGTTGTCTTATGACAGTACTAAATTTTCTAAATATGTATCGATAATTACATTTTTTTAAATATACGTGTACTTACAATCAATTCAGTAACTTCTAATAAGTAATTAATGGTTTATGATTCGATATATTTAAATTCTGACATTCATTTTTTTTTCTTCCATCAAACCCTGTGGTCATGACCCCGGGAGCAATGAACCCCTTTGCCCCATGATACCTCCGCCACTACTTTCGTGTTAACCAATGTTTTAACTAATTCAACAATGGCTTACCAGTTCAGTCTTTAGCCACGACAGTGCGGCATCTATTCGGTTCTTCCTTTCGTTCCACACCACGTCCTTGACCTTTTCTGCGCTCGTGCTGATCACGTGGGCGTTATCCACTTGCGACGAAGACGACGACAACGGCGTCGTCGCTCGAGGTCCTCCGTACGTCTTCCCGCTCTGCACGTCGAAAATGGGCACCCGGTGCTCCCGCTCCGCCGTGGAGGCGTCGGATCCCTCCACGATGCGCTCTCCGTCTGGGGAATTTCGTAGGTCCGAGGAAAAGCCGTTCCGCTTGACAGGCTTTGGGGAAAGAAGCAGCGGAGAGGGCGAATGACTGAGCATCCTGAGCGCATCGTTGATCAGCTCATCCGACTGCTTCAGAATCAGCTCAGCCTGCTTCATCCTAGAGCTGGGGTCTTCGAAGCTGAAACCGTCTTTAATGTTCAAAACGTTTTCGTATATGGGGTATTTGTTGAGCCTCTCCTTCTCCGAGGCTATCCTTTCGTAAAGTGATTGTCTGGAGTGGAGCTGCCGCTCGGGCGTGAGACGAGGAAACGGCGCTCCCAACGAAAGTGGCTTAGATAAGTTTATCGCAGAGGCACGTGGGGTCGACTCGATGTGTTTTACGGGAATTTCCACCACTCTGCTGGGCTGAGAACCTGAGTGTGATGGCCGATATGAAACTGGTATTTCCGTTACAACTGTCGACTCGCTATTGTCATTATGTGATGTGTTCGAAGATATACCGATCTCAGTACACGTTTTTGATGCTACTGTTTCACTAGTAGGCTTTCTAGAAGGGCTACTTTGAGGACTTGGCTTTGGTGCTATGGAGGGTCGTGGAGCAATTTTTGGTTTTGCGCGCATGCTAGAATTTGTGGTTACTTTAGGTGGTTGTGAAGGCAACGGGGGCGGTTGGCCCCTGCCCGAGGGAGCAGCTGGTTGCTGAGTGTTTATATTTACAGTTGTCTGAGGCCGAGAGTTGGGCGCTGAAGGCGCCCCCAGCCGTAAAGGTCTCGTTAAAGCTATAGAGCCCGGGGCACGAGCTTTATTTGCGTCCGGTTGACTTGGGCGTGCAGAGTTGACCACGTGAAATTTGAGAGTTGGTTGGGTGGATCCTCCCGTTGTACGAACCATTTCGTTATTCCCTGAGATTGATGGGGTTTTCGCCGTTGCTATGTTAACAGTGTTTTTGCTGATGGCTATTTTTACGCCTTGGTTTGACATGACTTTGACATTTGGTGTGATATTAATTACGTTTTGTTCGCTGGTTGATTGTGTGTGATTGGATTGGTTGAAGATATCCGCGTTTTGGTTGGTTGAAACGTTGCCTTCCGATTTTCTAGAGGATGTTGATTTAGAAGGCGAGTTTGAATTTTGATTAGATATAGATGCGTTGTGTTGGCTCTCGGAAGAGTCAGAGCGTTCTAAGGCGTCTTTAGAGGGAAGGTTTCTGGAAGATACGTGAAGTCCATTTTTTTGTTCACTGGATTTAGGCGCATTATGCGAAGAGGTTAGTGTGACATTCTGAGACGTAACAGACGTTCTGACCGCCGGTACAGGCGTCCTGGCAGCGGGGCTTGGAGTCACCCCGTTGGAAGTACGGGATGACGTTGCCAACGTGGTGGCGGCAGACGTGGTGAAGAAAGACTTTGAGGGTAAGGTGACAACACGCGAGACCAGCGGCAACTTTTGCTGCGGCTGACCTCCGCCGTAGCCGCCACTGGCACCGCTTGTATTGCTTTTGGACTTGCCTGGAGAAGAAGAAGAAACTCCTTCTTCTGCGACAAGGAAATCGTTTTTGTCGCTGGCTGAGAGAAACGATTTGCCGCGGTAGCGAGAAAGGGAATCGAAGCCACCATCGGCCTGAATCCCGCTGTCGGCGCTGGGAAGACGAGCGTGAAGACCTTTCTGGGTAGATTTCGAGGAATCGTCTTCGCCTCCTTTCCGGAAACTGGGCTTGGCGGGTGTCTTTGGTTTCAAAGAGGTTGTCACAATCAGCTCCTCTCTGTGCATATCCAGCAGACCGCTGCCTTCCGGGACAGAAAGCTGCGTAGCTATGGACTTGCCACTTCCGACAGTATGCAAGAAGTGATTACTCGTCGAAGAGACAAGTACCGGGGCGCTGATCGGGGCGCCAGATTTCAATCGCGTTGTTTCATGAATAACGGGAATTTCCATAGTATACTCTACTTATTGGTAATTCCATTAGTTACGTTGTTCCCTGCTGCAGATATCATGCCAGATTAAAAATAGCGTTGACGTATGTAAAAAAAAAAACGGATCAAGATGATTGGCTGGCCTTGGTTGAATTAATGGAACAGCACGTCATGACTTCATACAGATCACTTCCGGGCAGCTGTCGCTCTTTCTCCTGAAATATATGTAAACAAAAAATGAATTAGTATAGAAGTAAACATCTATTTTTAACCATGTTGAAATAAACAGTTTGTAGGCTATTACGTTGGAGAAAGAAACCCCATTGCCATTAAGTTTCATGATAGATCAAAGAATGGACCATAATGACAAAAAACCTTCCTTGCAATAGCAAAAACTTTTTGCAGATTTTTTTTATTTACATCCATAAATAGCAAAGTTTTCGTGTATCCGGTGTTGAGCGCTTCTCAACCTTTAATACTTGGCGACCCCCTTTTTACAATCCCCCACTCTGCCGCGACCCCCCCCCCCCCCACACACACACAGCCATAGAAAAATAGATAATAACAATCCTTATTTTCAGTGGTCATAGGCGACCATTGGCAATTCGTTAATCGACTCCCAAGGGGGGCGCGAACCACAGGTTGAGAACTCCTGATGTAGAAGATAAATGACTTACTGCTATGATTATTTAAAAGTTTAACGATAATTTTTGTGCACTTATTTTTTCTAAAAAAATCAACTTTTCTAAGATCTACCATTTGTAGGTTTCATTTTGTTGGCCACATTCAGGTTCCATTGAACGTACTGATAATGTTTGGTTCATTGTGAATATGTTCATGAGATGTGAGATGGTAAAAGTAGTCAAGTGTATAAACTACTGTGTGTAAAGGGTCAATTTGATATGTTTACTTACTGATAACAGGTAACAAAAAATTACTCGATATTTTTTTTTCTAGTTAAAATAGAAATAAAAAATAGTTTATTAAAAAAATGCGATTGATTTTTTAATAAATAGGCCAAATTGATTACATGCTCAATGTTTACAAGATTGCGAACAATAACCTCACAGTATAAATGTACTTTTAGTAATGTCCACCAGGCGGCTAGATTTGAAGGAAGAAGACGTTTTAGCATGATTTTGAACAGGACTTAGTTCAATAGGAGCCTACCTTTCTATGCTCGATATCTAGTAGACATGCATTCACTAGAGCATGACTCTTTATTGGGAGGAAATGGAAGCGGGGAGGGGATCAGAGGGTATTTGAGGCACACGCCAGTAGGAAGCATTTTATAGATATTGAAATGCTTATATACATTACCACTTCCGGTAACAGTATTAAGAGACAAAATAATCACTCTCAACGTTGTATATAGGTATTTTGTATTAGAATGTTTTTATTGTTAAATTTTTCATTTCTAGTAGGACTACACTCTCTGTATAATTATATTTCTATATATCTTTTAACATTTTCCAACCCACAACCCTTTAGGTTTCTAATTTCTGATTCAAACTTGGTCGTCACCAAACGTGGTAGTCTTACCCACTTAACCAGCCTTCTTCACCCCCGCCAAAAACTTCAAGTAATTTTTTTTCAAAATTACATAAGCCCATAGTACAGTGAAATAAATTCTATTGTCATGTATAACAGGCTATGTTTAGTAAGAAATCGCCATATCTTCTCCCTTTAGTGCATTTTAGCCGCCAACATAAGCTTTGCTCAAGTTGTGATACAATAAAACTAGGCATAACACATAAGTAACCATAGTTACGTAATTGCAAAACACCTAACTCAAGGGAAATAGCAGTGAATCAGAAGTCGAGTTTACTGCCAGGGAGTAATAGAAATCAGATGTTACTCCTAGATTTATTTTGTGCCAATTTGGCTTTAGTATTCGGTAAATGACATTCTCTACTGAGTAAACATTTTGCTAAAAGAAGATTATAGCTGAATACCTTATTGTATATCATATAGAGACGTTTATTGTTATAAATATTCATAATTCTCTTTTTTTTTCCTTATAGTAGTAGAACTTATAGTACATGTATCTTATCTATATGTAACAAAAACTTGATTCCCCTCTCTGACATTTGACGATGAGGAATATGGGAGCTTTTCACAGTATAACAACAACGAAAAACAAAAATCAGGAGTGGAGTCACTGAGGCGCTGTGTACTATCAACCATGGTATCTCCCCCTAACACTTTCTGCAAATAAGTTGCTGACATGTTATTACGTAACGCGTAGAATTCCTTTGGGTCCAACTGGCATGGTCGAGAGATGCACCATGGCGATGAACATGGCGCAGGAATTCGCCAAGGCCAGTAAACGTAACAGATACAAATTCAGTGACCTTTTCAGAACATTTTCAAGCAATTATTGCTGATGATAGATGCGCAACAAGCCGAGTTCTCGGAGCAAGTGGGTATAGCTCCTTAGCCTCAGGCTTGAATCGTGTTTTGTCTATCGATTGAAATGCCTTAAGAATATGTCGAAATACTGATAATTGAAACTCAACAGCGAAGAGAGATGTGAACTGTTAGAAAGTGTGGGAAGGCAATGAAACAGGCAAGACTCAATCACTATTTCTGTAGGATGAACTGTTAAAGTACAATCAGAGCATTAGTTTATGTCATTAGTTTATGTCATGGGCTTAATTCAAAATTGATTAAAGGCTCAATTTTAGAATTAATAAAGATTTTTTTCGCCAAATCCCATAACAGTGCACATGTTTAGTACATATTCTGACGATTCTGGACAGAAGAATAAAAAGTAAGGTAGCAATAAGACATACAATATTGAACCATAATTTTTAGATAAAAAAAACAAAAACCAACAACAAATTTAATAAAATACTCAGTAAGACACATATATAGAACTAATAGAAGCACATCTCTTATTCCATACACTAGAACAAAATCGTACAAGTGCTTCTTCTTTTCTAACGCTATTAGAGAATGGAACGAGTTGCCTGAATCAGACAGAAAACTCAACGACTTGACAGAGTTTTAAGTCACTGATAAACATGCATGGCAAAATTGACACATGAAATGTGTAGGACGGAATTATCTTTTTTTTTTTTGCAAGTTACGTCTGTCTATAAGATAAAAGATGTATACTATTAATACTAGATTCTTTGTACATATAGAAATCATCGAAACAGAAATGAAAAGACTGAACAAAGAGAAGTTGTTCATTCATTTTGAAAAAGATAGCGAAATCAATACTGAAGAATACTATGGCCGTCAATAATTTTGTGAATTAGCTTTTCACCAGAAAGAATAAGATAATAAGTTTTAAAAATTTAAATACAACACAATTTCCTCATTTCCGACCCGTTTACCAAAAATTGGAGTTGTAAATTATTTGCAATTACTTTTTTGTTTATGAGTTCCGGGGGGAAAATGTCTGCATCTTGGCATCACTTCTAAATAGTAGCGATAAAAGAATTATTTGAAATTGAGTTCAAGTCTTATTGAGTTTATGACTTTTATAAACCTGGAAATGATGTGACGGGATTTAACTCCGGGACTTAAAAGTGACAGGGGATAAAAAGACCAGGGGTTTGTTTAAAGATCCTTCCAAAAATTCATAAACCTCGTAGCCTTCTCAAACGGTTCAGATGTTCGAATTCCCATTTTGCTAATAGCTTGTTTTAAAAAGGGGCCAAATTAAGGAAGTTTAAAGGGCAGCAAAAGATAACAAGAATTGGAAACTTCTTTGTGTGTGTGTGTGTGTGTGTGTGTGTGTGTGTGTGAATGATCTTTCAGTTGATGTTATCCTTCTTTTCCTTCATCTTCTCATTTAAGTAATCTAATACTTCGCTTTTAAGAAAAGTATTTAAAGTTATTCGTCAAATAACTTTATAATAACAAAAATATTAAAGCAAAAATAAACCTGAATGTGTTATCAAAGAAACCCTAACATTATTGATCTCATGAGACGAAAGGGGGAATCGACGTGCCCAGAAAATTTAATTAGTAATTGGCGATTTTTTTTAATCGTTTTCTTGTCACGGAAAAAACGAATCGATTTCATTTCATGAAAAGTCTATTTTTGGATTAAAACATGGCGCGATATTTGATGGTCCGATTACCGTGTAACCTTTGTTATCTCTTCCATTGTTTTTGTTTTATGATGCTGTTAGTAATGTCTCTCTATCGTGTAACTAAAACAACATATCGGGTCTCGTTGACAACAATGGTAAATAAATGTATTATATTGATAACGGTTGTTTGTGTGATAGATAAATTCAAATTTAGAATTACAGAAATTCAATTTACATTTTCTCGCTCTCATGGAATTTTAAAAACGCAAGACTAAAAACTTAAATTTGATGTTAATAAATGAGGTAGTAGGATCCCTGAATATTAATAAAAACTTGAATTTGATGAGTACTTGTCTACTGAAGTAATGATTTCAAACTATTCAAACAATTCACGAAATCAAGCAACCACTAAGTTGAGTCAGAATTAGCTATAAAAAAAAAGATTAACTAAAACTTTATGTGTCTGGAGAAGGACACATGAAATGGACACATGAAATGGACATACAAGAGTGTCTATAAATTGAAGAAGGAAAAGAAACAGTTGGGAGAAATATTGAACAAATTAATTTTTTTTTTAAATTAGACAAACATATAGAACTCTACGTTTTGAATACTCAGGAATAGCAAGAAGGCCAAGACATTAGAAAGAATATTACAAATATAAGAAAGCTTGCGATTTCCACCTTGAAGTTAATAATGAATAGTCCACTATTGTTAGATGATGGATCTCGATCCTATCTAGCATCATCGGTTTATACCAAAGAAAAGAGTGCATGTGATGATTGTAGTTGTATATAGTATTTTCTATTATTAGTTAGTAGAATCTTGGTTGTAAGTTAAGACAGATTCTAGGTTTATTTGTTTTGATTGCATTGGTCTGTTAAAAATAGAGTTACGACCCTTGAGAGATTGTTATTGTTGTCATGAGGCCTGAGATTTGAGACTAATCGTAGAAGTACTGTAGAAGTCAAGTTTTCATAGTTTGTGGTATAGTTAATAGATCAACATTTGAATTATATACATTCTCAGTTTTTTTTTTTCCAGCGCTTTTATTAACTTTCTATTTATATTCTTGATTAATCCCTGTCGTTTTTTTTTTTTAGAATTATTAAAAGAGTTCAGGAGTTCACAGCAGGGAATTTAATTCGAACAGTCCATTCACAAAACATACAGTCTTTGAGAATCCATACGTCCATTCAATGTGAGTTGACTTTGTAATTATTCTATTTATTCTCATGAAAAAAAAAAATTGGATCCTGATAAAAAGTGGTGCTCTTCTTGTTCCACTGTAGGACCTTGTATAAAAGGTCTCATTGTATGTGATACATCGGCCTAAATAACATTTTCCAAGTACGAGATTGTGAGTTGAAATCCTTGAAAGGAATTTTTAAAAATGTGCCCTTGGTTAAAAGAGGGAAATAAAAAAGGGTTAGTCGAAAACAAAACCATTGTGGTAGAAATATGATCAGTAGCTGTTACAGCTAGAACATATACTACGTACAAAAGCCATTACCAACAACAGATACTTTGAATATTTTCTAGTTCTTCTGATGCTAAACATATTTATGGAACTGCCTTGCATCTCAGACAATAGAGAGTGTTCCACTTAATGTCGTGTTACCAAGGGGTGGGGGAAGTATGCAGTGGCGTAGCTACGGTGGGGAAAGGAGGGGGATACTTTGAAAATCCCCCCGGGCCCGCGCTTGAGAAAATCCCCAAATGAGTGTTATTTTACATTAAAACTTATATATTACGAAAAATGCAGGATCCCCCAGAGAGGTCTAGGCCCCCTCGGGCTCCAAACGATGAGAAATTTCTAGTTACGCCCCTGGATGTATGGTTACATTCAAATTTAAATCATTACTTTTCCAAATTAAAATTTATTTTAAAAAGACATTCTTCAACAAAAAACAAGATTATCTTATCATTTTCAATTTGAAGCTACAGCTGTTTTAATAAATTGATGAGAATTGTTCAGAGATAGAAACTTAGGTCTAAATGTATTGAAAAAAGAATATCTAAAAAGAAATGACGTCTCTTCTTCCACTCTTCACTCGAGCTCCAAGACTCTATCTTCGGATTGACACAAAACCGGAAAGCAGTGCGTACATGTGACCAGACCCTGAATAGAGTGTGTACATGACTGGCTTTCCTTTGAAAAGAATCAATGATGAGATCGATACCACATCATCATTTCTTCCTCCTGGGCACAATACACTACAAGTTTGTTTGTCAGGGGCGGAAACAAGAATTTGGAAATGATGCTTTGTTTCATTATTAACTAGACGTCTATTATTTTTCCAGAAAGTGTTACAAGTTCAAGGTGAAATAGACACGTGACTGCCATGATTTAGAAACGTCATAGTTATTTAATGCTACAATTTTTTGGCTACCACATCATCTTTCTCTGAAAAAAAAACCATACCTAAATACAAAACTATCAAAGCAAAATAGAAAAGTAAAAACACAAAATACTTAACTCAAGCATCAGAGTATCAAGCTAAAGTCAAGGTACACAATGCTGACACATTGGACGAAATACACACTAGACCAGAATGTCAAACTATCTGACCAAAATATCACACTAAAATGTCAAAGTATGAAACCAAAATGCGAAAGCATCAAAACCAATATTTATACGAACATTTCAGGCAAAAATTAGGTGCTGTGGTTGAGTGGTAATGAGTTATACACCCAAACAGATGGCTCCCGGGTTCGAATCCTGGTGAAGACTGGGGTTTTTAATTTCGGGATCTTTAGACCAACCAGCTTTAATGGATACTTAACGTGAGTTGGGGAAAAGTAAAGGTGGTTGGTCGTTGTGCTGGCCACATGACACCCTCATGGGTCACAGAAACATTTGACCTCTACATCATCTGCCTTATAGTTTTCAAGGTCTTAAATGGGAACTGTTAGACAAATATACATATCCACTT
>JADKLZ010040257.1:0-10766 GCA_021533235.1 Biomphalaria straminea
AATTGTGTTTAAAAAAAAACGACGAAAAAGAGTCAATCATTTATTAGAATTATAGGTTTAACTTTTTGAAGGATCGATTTAACCTTATTATCTCTAAATAAGATTTGTTTTCTTTGAGAAAGTAATGCAAGTAGATTTTGCATTACAAGTTGATGAGTTAATTATTTCATGCCTACAACTAAAATAGCCACCTTAGCCTGCGATACATGTCGACGGGAATGTCTCTCAATAATAAGGCGCTGCAGTATCATGAAAAAGTGTTCTACGAGATGAACATTAGTCGTTCTGTGAAATGTGAGTCTTACTAATATATGAACGTTTGTCGTTCTACGACTGAAGGAGGTGAACTATAACTTTAGTGATAACAATGTTTAAAGAAACATACACCTAGTCCTGACAGAGAGTACACTTTCGTGCAGGAGCGTAGCGAATTACTCGAGGGCCCGGGATTAAAAAAATATGATGACAACCCCAACCCCATTCTCTCGTAGGTTGAGTGTAACTGTAGAGACGCACTTTATGTGACTGCTAGAGTGCTAGTCAACGTACACTTATGACACCTATCCATCCTAAGGAGATCAGAGATAGACACATGGACAGTTGAGGCTAGGCTTTCATAAGATACAACATCGTTTACTATAGTGACTGAGACTAGACTGTTCCCTTTATGAATTAAACAGTTATATTCTTACATACACCTGTTCATTGACTTCATTGTGGAGTGTCTTGATCTGAACGTCTGTGGCCACGAAATCAATAGTAATAGGGGCCTACTACTTGCACATCAGCACGCAACCTATCTTCTGATCAGTACAAATTATACAGACCCAGATTAGACATCTCTACATAATATTAACTGAATCGAGTTGTCTTATGACAGCACTAAATTTTCTAATGTTGTATCCATAATTACATTTTTTTAAATATACGTGTACTTACAATCAATTCAGTAACTTCTAATAAGTAATTAATGGTTTATGATTCGATATATTTAAATTCTGACATTCATTTTTTTTTCTTCCATCAAACCCTGTGGTCATGACCCCGGGAGCAATGAACCCCTTTGCCCCATGATACCTACGTCACTAGTTTCGTGTTAACCAATGTTTGAACTATTTCAACAATGGCTTACCAGTTCAGTCTTTAGCCATGACAGTGCGGCATCTATTCGGTTCTTCCTTTCGTTCCACACCACGTCCTTGACCTTTTCTGCGTTCGTGCTGATCACGTGGGCGTTATCCACTTGTGACGAAGACGACAACGGCGTCGTCACTCGAGGTCCTCCGTACGTCTTCCCGCTCTGCACGTCGAAAATGGTCACCCGGTGCTCCCGCTCCGCCGTGGAGGCGTCGGATCCCTCCACGATGCGCTCTCCGTCTGGGGAATTTCGTAAGTCCGAGGAAAAGCCGTTCCGCTTGACAGGCTTTGGGGAAAGAAGCAGCGGAGAGGGCGAATGGCTGAGCATCCTGAGAGCATCGTTGATCAGCTCATCCGACTGCTTCAGAATCAGCTCAGCCTGCTTCATCCTAGAGCTGGGGTCTTCGAAGCTGAAACCGTCTTTAATGTTCAAAACGTTTTCGTATATGGGGTATTTGTTGAGCCTCTCCTTCTCCGAGGCTATCCTTTCGTAAAGTGATTGTCTGGAGTGGAGCTGCCGCTCGGGCGTGAGACGAGGAAACGGCGCTCCCAACGAAAGTGGCTTAGATAAGTTTATCGCAGAGGCACGTGGGGTCGACTCGATGTGTTTTACGGGAATTTCCACCACTCTGCTGGGCTGAGAACCTGAGTGTGATGGCCGATATGAAACTGGTATTTCCGTTACAACTGTCGACTCGCTATTGACATTATGTGATGTGTTCGAAGATATACCGATCTCAGTACACGTTGTTGATGCTACTGTTTCAATAGTAGGCTTTCTAGAAGGGCTACTTTGAGGACTTGGCTTTGGTGCTATGGAGGGTCGTGGAGCAATTTTTGGTTTTGCGCGCATGCTAGAATTTGTGGTTACTTTAGGTGGTTGTGAAGGCAACGGGGGCGGTTGGCCCCTGCCCGAGGGAGCAGCTGGTTGCTGAGTGTTTATATTTACAGTTGTCTGAGGCCGAGAGTTGGGCGCTGAAGGCGCCCCCAGCCGTAAAGGTCTCGTTAAAGCTATAGAGCCCGGGGCACGAGCTTTATTTGCGTCCGGTTGACTTGGGCGTGCAGAGTTGACCACGTGAAATTTGAGAGTTGGTTGGGTGGATCCTCCCGTTGTACGAACCATCTCGTTATTCCCTGAGATTGATGGGGTTTTCGACGTTGCTATGTTAACAGTGTTTTTGCTGATGGCTATTTTTACGCCTTGGTTTGACATGACTTTGACATTTGGTGTGATATTAATTACGTTTTGTTCGCTGGTTGATTGTGTGTGATTGGATTGGTTGAAGATATCCGCGTTTTGGTTGGTTGAAACGTTGCCTTCCGATTTTCTAGAGGATGTTGATTTAGAAGGCGAGTTTGAATTTTGATTAGATATAGATGCGTTGTGTTGGCTCTCGGAAGAGTCAGAACGTTCTAAGGCGTCTTTAGAGGGAAGGTTTCTGGAAGATACGTGAAGTCCATTTTTTTGTTCACTGGATTTAGGCGCATTATGCGAAGAGGTTATTTGAACATTCTGAGACGTGACAGACGTTCTGACCGCCGGTACAGGCGTCCTGGCAGCGGGGCTTGGAGTCACCCCGTTGGAAGTACGAGATGACGTTGCCAACGTGGTGGCGGCAGACGTGGTGAAGAAAGACTTTGAGGGTAAGGTGACAACACGCGAGACCAGCGGCAACTTTTGCTGCGGCTGACCTCCGCCGTAGCCGCCACTGGCACCGCTTGTATTGCTTTTGGACTTGCCTGGAGAAGAAGAAGAAACCCCTTCTTCTGCCACAAGGAAATCGTTTTTGTCGCTGGCAGAGAGAAACGATTTGCCGCGGTAGCGAGAAAGGGAATCGAAGCCACCATCGGCCTGAATCCCGCTGTCGGCGCTGGGAAGACGAGCGTGAAGACCTTTCTGGGTAGATTTCGAGGAATCGTCTTCGCCTCCTTTCCGGAAACTGGGCTTGGCGGGTGTCTTTGGTTTCAAAGAGGTTGTCACAATCAGCTCCTCTCTGTGCATATCCAGCAGACCGCTGCCTTCCGGGACAGAAAGCTGCGTAGCTATGGACTTGCCACTTCCGACAGTATGCAAGAAGTGATTACTCGTGGAAGAGACAAGTACCGGGGCGCTGATCGGGGCGCCAGATTTCAATCGCGTTGTTTCATGAATAACGGGAATTTCCATAGTATACTCTACTTATTGGTAATTCCATTAGTTACGTTGTTCCCTGCTGCAGATATCATGCCAGATTAAAAATAGCGTTGACGTATGTAAAAAAAAAACGGATCAAGATGATTGGCTGGCCTTGGTTGAATTAATGGAACAGCACGTCATGACTTCATATAGATCACTTCCGGGCAGCTCTCGCTCTTTCTCCTGAAATATATGTAAACAAAAAATGAATTAGTATAGAAGTAAACATCTATTTTTAACCATGTTGAAATAAACAGTATGTACGCTATTACGTTGGAGACAGAAACCCCATTGCCATTAAGTTTCATGATAGATCAAAGAATGGACCATAATGACAAAAAACCTTCCTTGCAATAGCAAAAACTTTTTCAGATTTTTTTTATTTACATCAATAAATAGCAAAGTTTTCGTGTATCCGGTGTTGAGCGGTTCTCAACCTTTAATACTTGGCGACCCCCTTTTTACAATCCCCCACTCTGCCGCGACCCCCGCCCCCACACACACACACAGCCATAGAAAAATAGATAATAACAATCCTTATTTTCAGTGGTCATAGGCGACCATTGGCAATTCGTTAATCGACCCCCAAGGGGGGCGCGATCCACAGGTTGAGAACCCCTGATGTAGAAGATAAATGACTTGCTGCTATGATTATTTAAAAGTTTAACGATAATTTTTGTGCAGTTATTTTTTTCTAAAAAAATCAAATTTTCTAAGATCTACCATTTGTAGGTTTCATTTTGTTGGCCACATTCAAGTTTCATTGAACGTACTGATAATGTTTGGTCCATTGTGAATATGTTCAACACAGAGATATGAAATGGTAAAAAGTAGTAAAGTGTATAAACTACTGTGTGTAAAGGGTCAATTTGATATGTTTACTTACTGATAACAGGTAACAAAAAATTACTCGATATTTTTTTCTAGTTAAAATAGAAATAAAAAATAGTTTATTAAAAAAATGCGATTGATTTTTTAATAAATAGGCCAAATTGATTACATGCTCAATGTTTACAAGATTGCGAACAATAACCTCACAGTATAAATGTACTTTTAGTAATGTCAATCAGGCGGCTAGATTTGAAGGAAGAAGACGTTTTAGCATGATTTTGAACAGGACTTAGTCCAATAGGAGCCTACCTTTCTATGCTCGATAATATCTAGTAGACATGCATTCACTCGAGCATGACTCTTTATTGGGAGGAAGTGGAAGCGGGGAGGGGCTCAGAGGGTATTTGAGGCACACGCCAGTAAGAAGCATTTTATAGGTATTGAAATGCTTATATACATTACCACTTCCGGTAACAGTATTATGAGACAAAATAATCACTCTCAACGTTGTATATAGGTATTTTTTATTAGAATATTTTTATTGTTAAATTATTCATTTCTAGTAGGACTACATTCTGTGTGTAATTTTAATTGTATATATATTTTAACATTTTCCAACCCACAACCCTTTAGGTTCCTAATTTCTGATTCAAACTTGGTCGTCGCCAAACGTGGTAGTCTTACCCACTTAACCAGCCTTCTTCACCCCCGCCAAAAACTTCAAGTAATTTTTTTCAAAGTTACATAAGCCCATAGTATAGTGAAATAAATTCTATTGTCATGTATAAAAGACTATGTTTAGTAAGAAATCGCCATATCTTCTCCCTTTAGTGCATTTTAGCCGCCAACATAAGCTTTGCTCAAGTTGTGATACAATAAAACTAGACATAACACATAAGTAACCATAGTTACGTAATTGCCAGACACCTAACTCAAGGGAAATAGCAGTGAATCAGAAGTCGAGTTTACTGCCAGGGAGTAATAGAAATCAGATGTTACTCCTGGATTTATTTTGTGCCAATTTGGCTTTAGTATTCGGTAAATGACATTCTCTACTGAGTAAACATTTTGCTAAAAGAAGATTATAGCTGAATACCTTATTGTATATCATATAGAGACGTTTATTGTTATAAATATTCATAATTCTCTTTTTTTTTTCCTTATAGTAGTAGAACTTATAGTACATGTATCTTATCTATATGTAACAAAAACTTCTTTTTTTCCTCTCTCTGACATTTGACGTTAAGGAATATGGGAGCTTTTCACAGTATAACAACAACGAAAAACAAAAATCAGGAGTGGAGTCACTGAGGCGCTGTGTACTATCAACCATGGTATCTCCCCTTAACAGTTTCTGCAAATAAGTTGCTGCCATGTTATTACGTAACGCGTAGAATTCCTTTGGGTCCAACTGGCATGGTCGAGAGATGCACCATGGCGATGAACATGGCGCAGGAATTCGCCAAGGCCAGTAAACGTAACAGATACAAATTCAGTGACCTTTTCAGAACATTTTCAAGCAATTATGGCTAATGATAGATGCGCAACAAGCCGAGTTCTCGGAGCGAGTGGGTATATCTCTCAGCCTCAGGCTTGAATCGTGTTTTGTCTATCGATTGAAATGCCTTAAGATTATGTCGAAATACTGATAATTGAAACTCAACAGCGAAGAGAGATGTGAACTGTTAGAAAGTGTGGGAAGGCAATGAAACAGGCAAGACTCAATCACTATTTCTGTAGGATGAACTGTTAAAGTACAATCAGAGCATTAGTTTATGTCATTAGTTTATGTCATGGGCTTAATTCAAAATTGATTAAAGGCTCAATTTTAGAATTAATAAAGATTTTTTTCGCCAAATCCCATAACAGTGCACATGTTTAGTACATATTCTGACGATTCTGGACAGAAGAATAAAAAGTAAGGTAGCAATAAGACATACAATATTGAACCATAATTTTTAGATAAAAAAAACAAAAACCAACAACAAATTTAATAAAATACTCAGTAAGACACATATATAGAACTAATAGAAGCACATCTCTTATTCCATACACTAGAACAAAATCGTACAAGTGCTTCTTCTTTTCTAACGCTATTAGAGAATGGAACGAGTTGCCTGAATCAGACAGAAAACTCAACGACTTGACAGAGTTTTAAGTCACTGATAAACATGCATGGCAAAATTGACACATGAAATGTGTAGGACGGAATTATCTTTTTTTTTTTGCAAGTTACGTCTGTCTATAAGATAAAAGATGTATACTATTAATACTAGATTCTTTGTACATATAGAAATCATCGAAACAGAAATGAAAAGACTGAACAAAGAGAAGTTGTTCATTCATTTTGAAAAAGATAGCGAAATCAATACTGAAGAATACTATGGCCGTCAATAATTTTGTGAATTAGCTTTTCACCAGAAAGAATAAGATAATAAGTTTTAAAAATTTAAATACAACACAATTTCCTCATTTCCGACCCGTTTACCAAAAATTGGAGTTGTAAATTATTTGCAATTACTTTTTTGTTTATGAGTTCCGGGGGGAAAATGTCTGCATCTTGGCATCACTTCTAAATAGTAGCGATAAAAGAATTATTTGAAATTGAGTTCAAGTCTTATTGAGTTTATGACTTTTATAAACCTGGAAATGATGTGACGGGATTTAACTCCGGGACTTAAAAGTGACAGGGGATAAAAAGACCAGGGGTTTGTTTAAAGATCCTTCCAAAAATTCATAAACCTCGTAGCCTTCTCAAACGGTTCAGATGTTCGAATTCCCATTTTGCTAATAGCTTGTTTTAAAAAGGGGCCAAATTAAGGAAGTTTAAAGGGCAGCAAAAGATAAAAGAATTAGAAACTTCTTTGTGTGTGTGTGTGTGTGTGAATGATCTTTCAGTTTATGTTATCCTTCTTTTCCATCATCTTCTTATTTAAGTAATCTAATACTTCGCTTTTAAAAAAAAAGTATTTGAAGTTATTCGTCAAATAACTTTATAATAACAAAAATATTAAAGCAAAAATAAACCTGAATGTGTTATCAAAGAAACCCTAACATTATTGATCTCATGAGACGAAAGGGGGAATCGACGTGCCCAGAAAATTTAATTAGTAATTGGCGATTTTTTTAAATCGTTTTCTTGTCACGGAAAAAACGAATCGATTTCATTTCATGAAAAGTCTATTTTTGGATTAAAACATGGCGCGATATTTGATGGTCCGATTACCGTGTAACCTTTGTTATCTCTTCCATTGTTTTTGTTTTATGATGCTGTTAGTAATGTCTCTCTATCGTGTAACTAAAACAACATATCGGGTCTCGTTGACAACAATGGTAAATAAATGTATTATATTGATAACGGTTGTTTGTGTGATAGACAAATTCAATTTTAGAATTACAGAAATTAAATTCATATCTTCTTACACTCATGGAATTTTAAAAACGCAAGACTAAAAACTTAAATTTGATGTTCATAAATGAGGTAGTAGGATCCCTGAATATTAATAAAAACTTGAATTTGATGATTACTTATCTACTGAAGTAATGATTTCAAACAATTCACGAAATCAAGCAACCACTAAGTTGAGTCAGAATTAGCTATAAAAAAAAAAAGATTAACTAAAACTTTATGTGTCTGGAGAAGGACACATGAAATGGACACATGAAATGGACATACAAGAGTGTCTATAAATTGAAGAAGGAAAAGAAACAGTTGGGAGAAATATTGAACAAATTAAATTTTTTTTTTAATTAGACAAACATATAAAACTCTACGTTTTGAATACTCAGGAATAGCAAGAAGGCCAAGACATTAGAAAGAATATTACAAATATAAGAAAGCTTGCGATTTCCACCTTGAAGTTAATAATGAATTGTCCACTAATTGTTAGATGATGGATCTCGATCCTATCTAGCATCATCGGTTTATACCAAAGAAAAGAGTGCATGTGATGATTGTAGTTGTATATAGTATTTTCTATTATAAGTTAGTAGAATCTTGTTTGTAAGTTTAGACAAATTCTAGGTTTATTTGTTTTGATTGCATTGGTCTGTTAAAAGTAGAGTTACGACCCTTGAGAGATTGTTATTGTTGTCATGAGGCCTGAGTTTTAAAACTAATCGTAGAAGTACTGTAGAAGTCAAGTTTTCATAGTTTGTGGTATAGTTAATTGCAGGGGCGGACTGGCTATATGGGCATTCGGGCAAATGCCCGGTGGGCCGGTTACCAAATGGGCCGGTCGTGTAACATAAAAGGCTTCATTTAGAACGTATAAATTGTTAAAGACTTTATACTATTTGCTTGTAAAAGAGGCCCTCTTAGTTAATTTAATCTAACACATTTTTCGAAAAAAAAAAAAAAGCCTACATCCGTAGGCAGTGCTACTAGCAGGCTTCAGTTCTCATTCAGGCCGGTGAGAGGGAGGTCTTGTTCACTTTTGCTGGCCTAGACTTCCAAGATTCAGTTTTAAGAATAAGAAGGGCCTTTATAGTTAGTGATTAAAAAGCAATATAAGATCTGTATTTCTTATAAGAATATAGTGCTCACTTTATGTATGAGTTTAGCTATCAATAGGCCTACATTATCAAACTAAATATAATGAGGACAGGTAGACCTAGAATTGGATGTTCATCATATGATATACTATTTGTGGGCTTGGTTGTATGGAAATGCCCGGGCCGATTTTAACTCCCAGTCCGCCCCTGGTTAATTGGTCAACATTTGATTACATTCTATTTTTTTTCTGCTTTTATTAACTTTCTATTTCTATTCTTGATTAATTCCTGGCGTTTATTTTTTAGAATTAATAAAAGACATACGTCACAGCAGGGCATTTGATTCTAACAGTCCATTCACAAAACATACAGTCTTTGAGAATCCATACGTCCATTCAATGTGAGTTGACTTTGTAAGAATTCTATTTATTCTCATGAAAAAAAAATTGGATCCTGATAAAAAGTCGTGCTCTTCTTGTTCCGCTGTAGGACCTTGTATAAAAGGTCTCATTGTATGTGATACATCAGCCTAAATAACATTTTCCAAGTACGAGATTGTGAATTGAAATCCTTGAAAGGAATTAAAAAAAATGTGCCCTTGGTTAAAAGAGGGAAATAAAAAAGGGTTAGTCGAAAACAAAACCATTGTGGTAGAAATATGATCAGTAGCTGTTACAGCTAGAACATATACTACGTACAAAAGCCATTACAAACAACAGATACTTTGAATATTTTCTAGTTTTTCTGATGCTAAACATATTTATGGAACTGCCTTGCATCTCAGACAATAGAGAGTGTTCCACTTAATGTCGTGTTACCAAGAGGTGGGGGAAGTATGCAGTGGCGTAGCTACGGTGGGGAAAGGAGGGGGATACTTTGAAAATCCCCCCGGGCCCCCGCTTGAGAAAACCCCCAAATGAGTGTTATTTTACATTAAAACTTATATATTACGAAAAATGCAGGATCCCCCAGAGAGGTCTAGGCCCCCTCGGGCTCCAAACGATGAGAAATTTCTAGTTACGCCCCTGGATGTATGGTTACATTCAAATTTAAATCATTACTTTTCCAAATTAAAATTTTAAAAAGACATTCTTCAACAAAAACAAGATTATCTTATCAGTTTCAATTTGAAGCTACAGCTGTTTTAATAAATTGATGAGAATTGTTCAGAGATAGAAACTTAGGTCTAAATGTCTTGAAAAAAGAATATCTAAAAAGAAATGACGTCTCTTCTTCCACTCTTCACTCGAGCTCCAAGACTCTATCTTCGGATTGACACAAAACCGGAAAGCAGTGCGTACATGTGACCAGACCCTGAATAGAGTGTGTACATGACTGGCTTTCCTTTGAAAAGAATCAATGATGAGATCGATACCACATCATCATTTCTTCCTCCTGGGCACAATACACTACAAGTTTGTTTGTCAGGGGCGGAAACAAGAATTTGGAAATGATGCTTTGTTTCATTATTAACTAGACGTCTATTATTTTTCCAGAAAGTGTTACAAGTTCAAGGTGAAATAGACACGTGACTGCCATGATTTAGAAACGTCATAGTTATTTAATGCTACAATTTTTTGGCTACCACATCATCTTTCTCTGAAAAAAAAACCATACCTAAATACAAAACTATCAAAGCAAAATAGAAAAGTAAAAACACAAAATACTTAACTCAAGCATCAGAGTATCAAGCTAAAGTCAAGGTACACAATGCTGACACATTGGACGAAATACACACTAGACCAGAATGTCAAACTATCTGACCAAAATATCACACTAAAATGTCAAAGTATGAAACCAAAATGCGAAAGCATCAAAACCAATATTTATACGAACATTTCAGGCAAAAATTAGGTGCTGTGGTTGAGTGGTAATGAATAACATATCTGAACAGATGGCTCCCGGGTTCGAATCCTGGTGAAGACTGGGGTTTTTAATTTCGGGATCTTTAGACCAACCAGCTTTAATGGATACTTAACGTGAGTTGGGGAAAAGTAAAGGTGGTTGGTCGTTGTGCTGGCCACATGACACCCTCATGGGTCACAGAAACATTTGACCTCTACATCATCTGCCTTATAGTTTTCAAGGTCTTAAATGGGAACTGTTAGACAAATATACATATCCACTT
>JADKLZ010040260.1:0-13797 GCA_021533235.1 Biomphalaria straminea
TACATTGTACTGCTATAAAATGGTGTGAATTATAGGTTGTATTACACGATAGGCCTACTGCTATAAAATGGAGGTTTTTAATCTCTCACACTTTGCAACAGATCATCATCTAATTTATGACACCTCTTATGTATATGCAGTTAAAAACATAATGTTTACAAGAAGTAAGATAACGTTTCCCTTTAAATTGACAGGTCGACCTTGCAATCTTTAGGGCAGATAATGTGAAAGTCATCTGTTTCTTTGGCCAAAGATAAATGAGTAGGGTGTCATGTGGCCAGCACAACGACCAACCAAATGGAGTCAATTACCCATATTAGAGTTGAGTGGACTCAAATAAAGTTTATTATAACTGTATTGCATTTTAAATAAAGTAAATCTGTATTAGGAATCTAATCTAAAAATAAATGCAATAATTTTAAGATTTAAAATGTAGGCCTATATTTATTACTGAATTCTACACTTAGAATCTTGATTTATATAGATCTAGATCGATCTACTTTTCTTCTAGCTTGACATTATTGTTTAGGTTTCTTTTACATTTAATAGTGGGTAGGTAGATATATAAGTAGGCCTATTATGACTTTAAGTATAAGTATAAGGTAGACTGACAAAATAGATCTAGATACGGGTAGGATGTAGATCTATTCTAATTATATTATTTTTTGAAGGAACGTCTGTAATTGGCCTTTATAAGACAAGAAACACTTGTGAAAAAGTAAAAAGATTAAAGAATAGAAGTTAACAATTTTATAGATCTAATTATATCTATTACTAGGCTATGTCAATGATAAAAATACACTGTTAAATGTAAATAAAACGTCCGCTTTTAACAACTTACAGTTAACTTCTAGGATCTAGTCTCAATACTTAAATTTCGATCGCCATTCATTTATTTAGAACAACTAAACAACTCACCTTCTGCTTCTTCATATGAATCTACTTTCCAGTAGCCTAGTTCTATACAGAATCTAGCAGCGTACAATAAAGAGTCTAGCAGACTAAGTTTCATTTCTCACTTCACACGTAGTACACACTCAGCTCTGAGATGAGCATTTTTTTAGGCCACTCACTCAGTCACTGAGGCATGTTGAACTTTGGTGCGTGTACCCGGTAGTCTACGTTTGAGATGGGTGCGCTCCCTTGAACCACCTTTGCCTACTTTTTGTTTAACGTGCTGGTGAATGGGTGTTCTCCCTTGAACTGTCTTTATAGTTTCAAACTATGGGTGCTAATTACTAGTTACCATAAAATGAAAACATCTATTTTTAAAAATGTGAGAAGATTGGTCAAAGCATGCATAGTTTGTACAACTTTTAAATTCTTATCTCAAAAAATATTCTACTGGATATAAGTCATTGTTATGCACTTTTTTTTTTACTTATTTTTTGTTTTGTTAGTTTTGAAAAGGTGGAGGCTCTGTGGCTGAGCGGTAAAGCACTTGGTTTCTAAACCAGAGGTCCCAGATTCAAGTCCTGGGAATTTTTATTTCGTGATATTTGAACACCTCTGAGACCACCCAACTCTAATGGGTACCTGACAGTAATTGAGGAAAATTAAAGGCAGTTGGTTGTTGTGCTGGCCACATGACACCCTCACTAACTATAGGCCACAAAAACAGATGACCTTTACATCATCTGCCGTATAGATCACAAGGTCTGAAAGGGGAACTTTTATTGAAAATGTGTCACATTTTTACACAATTTTCTCAGCTTTTGTTATTAGAGCCATTAGCATATTTACATTTGAGTTTATAATTATCTCCTTTTTTTATTGAATTAAAAAAAAATCTATATTTAAAGGTAATTTTAAAATTCATTGAAGTTTATACAGTCTACAGCTACAAGCAACTTGTAGAAACACATTTCACATGCAGATATTTTGTTCTTGATGATTGGTTTCTTGAGATAACTAAAAAGATTTTAACATAATAAAAACTTAATAAAAAAACTTTATTTAATTACTGTTTACGTATCAATGTTTACCATCACAGAGAAGATACAAGACACCATTCACAAAAAGACACAATGGCTTTTTATTTACTTGGAAATCGAAACCCTAAAAAAAGACCTTCTCTCTATTGTAAAACTTCACATGTGATATTGAAATAAAAATGTGGTACCGGTACATATTTTGGGTGTGTACAATATTTTGTTAAAGTGTAATGATCAATTTTAAGACAAATTTCTTTTTGATCATAAAGTAATATATATATATATATATATATATACATTTATTTTGCTTAATGACTGCACTCCTTGAAAAAAGTAGCAACATATAGTTTATGTATATGTACAAAATGAGGTTCTCTAAAGTTATGTGATAGTTGTGCTTTTGATTAAAAACATTTGCAAATTAAATACTTTATTTTAGGTATATTTAAAATTATTCAGTTCAGTTTACTAAAAAACAACATTTTTTTAAAGATCAGCACAATTCAAAACACAATCAAGAATACAAAATATTTGTTTTAAAGATTTAATAACACAAACTCCAGTTGGTACATTATTTTAAACAGCTACGTCATTGTATAGCTTCATCTCCTACATTTGTTATACAATATGTGTGCCACTCTTACTATTTTACTACATAAAGTGGAGATTCAAGAATACAAGTTGACAAATTCACAAAGAACACATAATACATTACATTTTATACATATAAGCAGACTGGCTGTGATCAACATTAAACAAAATGGTTCTGAATTGCTTCAAACATGGAAAATAACAAAAATTTTCTAAATTCCAATTTGTTATGAACATATCAGTGATGTTTAAACTATGGCCTGCTGGTTAAATTTGGCCTTTAACATATATGGCTCAATCATCCCCTCAAAGCTTATGAAAACAGTGAATAATTAAACTGCACAAGATAGCTTCTGTTAAATTGAAAAAAAATTTTTCAGCGATGCATCTTGTGGCATGTGCCTGAAACTCGGGCCAACATAGGTTGGACGCCACTGATCTAAATGGTGTAGTATATTTTAAAATAACTTCTGGACATTGCTATTTTTTTAATGCTTCAAGAATAAAGCATATTAATTAATCAAGACATTTAAAAGTAAATGTATCACAAACATTACATTAATAATGTTAAAATGAACTGATGCAGCTAAATTTATGGTGAAGGGCTGAAAATATTTTTTTTTAATTATTAAAATTTCATTAAAGCTTTAAGTTAAAATTCATATTTAGCATGAAAATTTTTTTAATCAGCAATTATCTTAGTCCACAAATCAAGTGAAAACAAACTTTTTCAATAAATTAACCAAATGATGTCCATTCATTTCATTAGCATTGAGAAATCACATTTATATTTATAAGTAACATTTGAGTCCAAATATTGGGCAAGGAGTTTAAATTAGTTAAGAATCCTAGAAATTACAAAGACAGACTCTAAATGTATAGTCCCATTCTCTCACTGACATATATAACATAATGCAGTTGAACTATTTATATATCATTGCTGTACACAGCAAACATACAATATGCAAACTTGTCAAAGTTATGTAATGGTGACATTACTGACACCAGACTACAAGAAACTCATGTTTTGCTATATCTGGACTGGTTTATCTTAGCGACACTGTTGCCTTGATCTCTCTCCATTCTTCCTATGGTGGCCATTATGGCAGCACATATCAGTGTAAGGGCTATCATATACAAGGAGCACCGAACTCGAAATTTGTCCATTGCTTTTTTCATTTGGCCTTTGCTGAAAAAAAAAAAAGTTAAATTGGAAAGTATTGTGAAACAATAATATTACATCAGTGGTTAGCATGACATTCTATAACAAAATAAAATTTCTTGCATAGTGACAAAACTTAAGCTACAGACATAAATAAATGCAATCACTACAATGTCCTTATGAGCTCATTTTTTCTCTTGTCTGATAGTTATGTAAAGTGTGTGTGCATGTTTCTGATGTAACTATAAGTAAAACTAGACAGATTCTTTGGTTGTGTTGGCTGAAAAGATTCTGATGTAATCACGAGGAAGTCTGAGATAGTTGAGGTGATAAATAATGAATTGAAAGTTGTAAAAGAAGAATAGAAGGAGAAAGGTGACAAAACGACTTAGCAGGAGATAAGTGACAGAGAGACTTATATCAGTAAAAGTGAGTGTGATGATTTCATATGCCCAACCTGCTACCGCAGCTGTGTATAAAGGATTGGCCTCTTTAGCCACACAAGAAGTTGCAAAGGGAAAAGATCATCTCTTGAGACGTAAAATGCCACAGAGAGAGAAGTGTTCAAGATAATAATTTAATAATTTGTGTTTCTACATACATCTACAAAGATATGGAATTAATGTAAATTTGTTAAAAAAGTTTTTTTTTAGTTTTATACAAGTTCTGCATCAAGAAATCAATACCCTACAATGGTTTAGTTGGCCTACCTGAACGGAGCCACAATCCAACAATCCACACTGAAAAGCTCCCCCCTTATCTTTAAAGCTTAAAGCCTGTTGTACTCTATTTCATGAAAGCTTGCTTTTATAATATCCTGTTTGTAAGTTTATGTCAACTTGTGATTCTGAAATCTTAACACCAATGAGCTATGAGTTCCATCAGCCATATTGGTACATAACAGTACATTGGCAGCTGTGGAAGAGTTCTATTACATCAACTTAAGATTTTTAATCCCCTTTGCTCCTGGACTTTATTCCAGAAAGTTATTCGACTAGATCAAAGAAACCTCATTGCAATGGGAACTGATATGAAGACATAAAAGGTATCACATGTAGTTTCCTATCTAGTATGACTATTTGCTGTATTAAATAACAATTTTTACTTCCTTTCCTTGGCTTTTCTCCTCTGTTAACAGCTAATTAGATGTTCCTTGTCCAAAATGATAATAAAACCAGAAAATAAACATTCGGAACCGATACAACATATACCGATACAACTTATGTTATGTTAATTTTACGTTGCCAAGAAAAACGGTAGAAAACAAAAAATAATCTCAGCATGCATCCACAGCAGCAGACCATGGGAAATCCCAAACTTAAGAAGCCTTTAAACAAGCCAACTAAAAAAGTGTCTATACCCTGTACACCAACAGTCTGACTGCTATTTGAAGACAATGAAAAAATGGGTAGTCAGTTGTTGCTTAAAATGCCCCAATTTAATTTCTCTGGGACAGACCCTACTCACCACCCCAGCATAATCAACAATCTGAACGGCAGTGGGATACAGCTGAGAATAACAGGGTGGTACTTTTCCATGGCACTGACTGCAAAAGAGCTAACAGCTCAGCAGCAAGAAGCTGGCTGGATGAAGAACTGACGGCTTAATCAGCATTGTAATTAATTATTGTATAGGGTTAAAAACATCTCACATGAAAATCTCATTACCACAAATTAGTAAACTTCTAGATGTACTGATGGTAACATGGGGGAGGAGCTGCACACTAAATGAGACTATATGCATACCAGACAGTCGCATCATAGGATAAAACAATAGCTAAATAACCACAAGTAGTTGTTGACCCTTTAGTTTCATCAACTTGATGTTCAAAGACATTCTTCACACTCTTCTCTTATGTCCTAAGAAAGCTGAGCAGGACCACTCAAGTGCCAAAATGGAAGTAGAAGGAACAGAAGGTTCAATGGTCACATAACACCTACCTTACTCTTTCCGGGACCTTATCTAGAGATGGGTAAAACTTTTCCCATACCAACATCCTCTGCTGTAATGGTGTAGGCTTGTGAGTGGCTGCCCCTTCTGAAAAGAAAAAAAATAAATAAATGTAATTGTTTGGAATCCGAAACAAGATAATTATCAGTCAAAGCAAGTGGCTAAGTGGTTAAGCGCTTTGCTTCTGAACATGCAGTCCTGGGTTTGAATCTCTGTGAGTTTGAATTTTAGGATTTTTAGACCACCCCTGAGTCCACCTAACTCTAATGAGTACCTAACTTTAGCTGGAGAATGTAAAGGCAGTTGGTCGATGTGCTGTCCACATGACACCCTGCTCTTTAACCGTTTGCCATAGAAACTGATGACCTTAACACCATCTGCAAGGTATGAAAAGTAAACTTTACATTTTACTTTTTTAAAGCCGGTATCAGAAAAAAAACTCATCCGTTTCTATCTTTTCATTAAGAAGTACAATGAATAAGGATATAAGAGGATATATACAAATTCTGATAAATATTTGAAAACTTAAAAGCAAATTTGTATATCATATTTTAATAGTAAAGCAAATGTATGCCAATGCTCAAATAAAGAAAGCCAATGAACCTAGGTCAGGACAATAAATTTGTTTTCCTTGAGAATCTAGCATATTGACCACTAGGTAGAAAAATGAGATCAACAATCTTTTTATCATTTCAAGTCCACTATAGTAAACAAGATGCCAGAAGAATGATGACAGAGATCTACAGTCATAAAAGTATAAGGGACTCTACCTGCAAAGGGTTTCTCTTGAGTGACTATTTGAATCTCTTTACATTAGCATACAGTCTTGGATATAATCTTCAACATTTAATAAAATAATATAAAAAAATAAAATTCAATATTTATTTCCCCTTAGCACAGTGTGTTTTTTTTTCAATAGTCTATATAAAAACAAAATTAGCAGATTCATGTGTTGTAATTGTCCATGAGCTTGATGCAAAACTTTATGATGACTGGATTAAGAAAAGTGGTTGAAAAATCAGTTGCAAATTCTAAATAACAATGCCAACATTCAAGAAAGATACAGAGCAAGTTAATATTTATAAGCATTATCAAAAGAAATTAGAAAAGATTAGATTTTTTTATAGTCAATAATAATAATAGTAAAAAGTAAAGTAAAGTTCCCCTTTCAGACCTTATAGTCTATAGGGCAGATGATATAAAGGTCATCTGATTCTGGGGCCTACGGTTAACGAGGGTGTCATGTGGCCAGCACAACAACCAACCGCCTTTACTTTTCCCCAACTTTTGTAAGTTATCCATTAGAGCTGGCTGGACTCAGAGGCGCCCAAAGATTACAAAATTAAAAATCCAAGTCTTCACAAAAATTCGAACCCGGGACTTCTTGTTTTGAAAGTCAAGCGCTTTACCGCTCAGCAAGGGTGTGGGTTTAATGACTTTGTGTTTATTTGTTGTGCAGTGGCGTCCAAATTTTTCAACCCGGTGGGACATGTTATGGAATGTGTGTGTGTGTGTTACTATGGCGACGTGAGTAGATGTTAGCCTGACTTAGCCATTGGTTGGTGGCTAAGCAGTGTAAATGATGCAAGATAACTGGCATTGTCGTAGTCTGTCTTGGGTAGGAGAGACTACTCCAGAACGCCAGAGTGAAAAGAAGTGTTTTTGTAGTGACTTACATTTTGTTCAGAACGCCTTTTTATATTATCACTAAAAAGTAAAGTTCCCCTTTCGGACCTTGTGATCTATAGGGCAGATAATGTATTTTAATTTGATTTTTTTTTAGGCCTCCTGGGGTGTGTGTGGGGGGGAGGACATTAAACATACATGACAGTCTCTGCTATGAACTAAGGAGCATTTATATAAATATCAAGTTTTATCAAGCTTGATCAAATGGTTTTGATTTCTATGCAGGGCATATATTATATAAATACACCAAACATTCTACTATTCTACTTTATAATATGTTGAGGATTTGTGATATAAGGTGTGGTGTGATATATATATATATATAAAACATTTACATTTATTTTATATACATGTGCTATTGGTGTCCAATTATAAGACTCTAACTAGAATGTGAAAATCCAAATATTATTGAAATATATATAAAAAAACACATACTTTTTAGAATATAGATTCTAGGTTAACCTTATTATATATGGACTACTTAAAATATAGAATCGATTTGATTTATAAGTCAGAACTAGATGTATAGTAGAGTCTTATATAAACTAGTCGCTTTTTTTGTTTATAACTCATTTGTTTTTATGTTTGGAACTAAAAACGACGTATCGGGACAGCAAATCTTCAATTCTAGATAAGTTCCTTTATTTTTGTTCCACTTTTCCAAAGCAGAGGGCAGTTTTTGAGATTCTAGGAAACCATGTATGAAAGCTATTGTTTTAACCTCCGCAGGCAATTCTCCTACCTACAATGCCATATAAGGGATGAAGAAATATTTATTAGATATAATTTATTAGCAATTACATAGTCGTGTTTATTGACGGTGTTCACCATGCGCTAAAGGAGGCACAAAAACTGTATGTAGTATAGGGCATGGAGTGACCTACTGTATTTTAAAATAAAATCTTGACTTTGAGTGGTAATTCAAAGAAACACTGCTTTTTTATAGTCCTTTAGTTGCAGAATAAGAATCTGCTTTCAGTTTTTTTGTAAGTTAAACCTTGATGAAATAAAATAAAATTTTGACCTAGTTCCCAAAGACGGTGTGCCATATATAAGAATCTACTATATATAGACTTAATTATTATTAACACTATTAATAGTAATAATAAATAAAAAAATAGAATCAGAACACCATCACTAGTATTCACTAGTGACTATCCTATAACTATAGTCTTAAAGTTAATTACCATCAACAATAGGACTATAATATCGTCGGCTAATGCTCTGTTGTAGTTCTAAATTCTGACATCTTTGACAAAAGAGTCGTGACGCGCTTTCATCAGATATTTTCTGCAATGATTTAAATCTTAATGTGGATCCAGATTGAATCTGATAACTTCGAACAAACTGAGTTTGAGTGCTAAATCCAGACTTTAATCGTGGAAATATATGTTGCCTTAAAATTTGCCGACTCTCAGCATATCTTGCTATCGAAAGGCTATTCATGTCTAGAGTCAACAGATTTAGATCTAGATGAAAAGAACATGCAGTCTTTTTATTTGAATCTAGACTAGATCTATATCAAGTCTATAGTACTAGATCTAGAGTCTATTTCAGTATTTGTTTTGTTTTAACTTGGCTATAACTTATAACAGGAAAGGACAACTACGTGATTGCTTAGCGACCTTTGACCTCTTTATTGACGTAATGAGCCTACCTTGAACTTTGATAGACATGACACTTACCTAGATATTCTCTATAGGTCTAATCTCTAGTTGTGAAAAATATAATAATAATTATAAAGGCATCGGTATTTTCTTCGATTCCGATTACTCTAAATTACAGTGTTTCACATAACTAAGTAAACGCAATTGCGGCCTGCATATTTTTCACATCTAATGCAGACAAAGCCGTTATTAATAAGTCCTATGTTGTTTTTTTTTAAGTTTTCTTTAAGTCTTCTTCACCTGTACAACACGTTCCGCTCCCAAACGCTATCAACGACACAACCTCGGAGGTAAGGGGTGGGAATGGGTCGCGACACAGTGCGTAGATTGGTCATGAGGCCTAAAGGTGAAAATCTCCAAAAGCACTACTCAGATTTTACAGTATCTTTTAAGAAAAGAAAAGAAATAAAATTAGATTCTACAAGAAACATTTTAGACACATGCAGTTCTAGGTATTGTAAAAGACTGACTACAAAGGGGCCACACTTTGTCATCAGTGTATATAACAAAGAAATGCCCTTGTACCTTAGAGATTTGATCACTCCATACATATGTCCCTAAGAGAGCCCTGCGCTAAATGAACTCAACACTCAAAAGCTACGGTCTGCGGACTTTTTCAGTGCACGGCCAAAAGTTTGGAATCAAATGTTGTAAAGCAGGCTCTGAATTGGAGCCCACGTTGGAATATAAAGGCTTTGAGACCAGAGTTAAAATGGAAGAGATCAACTTAAAGAAAAGAAAGCAAGGTGGACATGGACCCGATAGATATTGCCAGTGAACAGTATACAATAGTGAAGAATTCATTCCGCCCTATGCTTCACTTTGACTGTAAAGGGCTAAAGCACGTAAAGCACGTAAATCAGTGAATGTATATATTTTTTTTAGTCACAAGGCACATCATTATATTTCAGGTTTTTGTAGTACAGATTCTCTTTTACTGCACACACACACACACATACACACACACGAAATCAAAAAGTTAATTTAAAAAAATGCGCCCATGAGACTTTGAACCATGTACCTTCGGTCGTAAAAGACGACATTTAACGTAAACGATGTAACTTTTACTAATTGATGTTATATAAACATACTTCTAATTAAATGTTCTTTTTAAAAAATAAAGAATAAAATTTCAATACTATTTTATAAAATATTACTTTAATATTTCTTCGAAATGCTACGCCTCTAAAAAACGACATTTAACGTACACACCACAGTGACGACCTAATTCAAGCTGCGGGTCATTTTAATTTCCGACACTCGTGTTCTTTCAATTATGGTAATGTTGGAATATGGGAAGCTTGGTCGAGAGGCTAAGGCGCGGCTTGAGCTTGGCTTGCTTGGCTACCTAGAAGGGGGCTCGAGGTTCGACACCCGACTCGGGCAGAGTTGTGTTTACTGAGCGCCCAAAGGCAGCACGGGAAACCAACTCCTAGATACCCCCTCCTCCCCACTGGTCCACAAATGAGATTGGACCAAAGCGCTCTGAGCATGCTATGAGCATGAAAGTAGCGCTATATAAAAGCTATAATAATAATAATGTTTTGCTTGTGAGTTTTGATGCCCTCTTTATAATGTTTTCTTGTCGGAGCAACAGTTTAAGATGAAGCGTTGCCATGGCAACATGTTATTCCGTAGGGCGTCACGTATTTGTAGTTTGTACACCATTGACAAAAGACAATTTGAAAAATTGTGTAGAGTAGCATACGAACAAGAGGTCTCGGGCTCGAATCCCGGTGAAGACTGGGATTTGGACTTAGTCGACTAAACTCTGCTGGATGCCTGGCATAAAATGGAGAAAGGTAAAGGCGTTTTGGTTGTTTTGCCTGCCACTTGCCATTATCGTTAAAGATGATTTACGAACAATATGATTACATTACTTTTATACTGTCTGAGGATTTCAAAAGGGGTGTATTAACTACTTAACCAGGGTACACTGACGATATGGTGTTATTATCTACAGATTCATGATAAATATAGCCTAGAAATTATATTTTTAAATTAGTAAATGTGTTTTCCTTTATATTTTTACTTAAAAATAAGTGGACATATTTTTAATTTTAGAGGGAGGCTTATATTTGTTAGAATGCAGATATTCAGCGCAGCTATAGGCCTAATGTCCGTTAAACTATTAATAGTTTTTTTTTATTATTATTGTTTTGTTTTTTCTGTGCACATTAATTATTCCACTTACAAAGAAGATCTTAAAAATCTCAATCGTTAGTCAAATTTTACTAGTCACTGTTAAGACATGGTGGCGCGGTGGCTGTGTGGTAAACTGCTAAAAAATGTAGCTCTTTAGTTAGTATTTGATTTATTGATATAGCGAGAAAAGAAAAAAACACAATACTTTTTAAAAACAAAGCGTACTTATATCGATTAGTTTTGGTCCGCCATGTAATTAAACATGAAATAGTTCCTAGACAACAATAAAAAAGAGTTTATAACAAAATTTTAAAAGCGGGAACGACCTGAATTCGAAAACATGGCTCAGACGCTTTTCAGACATCTCAAGCCAACACGGTAACCACTCTGCTAGTGGAGAGCTTATGAACATGGAAGATTGTAGAGTTATTTATTATTTCTATAGTCTGGTTCTATTTTTTCATATTGCGTTCACTAAGACTCAGACGATGACCTATAAAGGGAACTAATTCATCTTATATCACCACTTCAGTCAATTATAATTTCTTTCCATTGTTCAAGATTTTAAAAATAATAATAATTTATTACCAAAAATTAATTAATTAATTAGTTATTCTGTTAATATTGATACTTGTACTTGTATTGTCAGCTAAAAAAATTATTGTGCGAAATCTGTAAATCTGAGATAGGATGTGGAAGAAATAATGTGTACAAACATTTTACCAGACAGACAGACAAAGTGAGATGACATAAGCCCGGAATGTTTGACTGCACACTGGACATCTTATGCTTTGTATTGTAAAGCGCATAGGTCTATGGCCTTTAAAACACGTGACGGGTTGCCTGAATCAGCCAGAAAAAAAACAATGTTTAGTTCTCTAATTAGCACAACGAGATTAACATATAAGTACGCGCAGGGCCGGTCTTAAGCCACTGCAACCAATGCGGTCACAGTGGGCCCCGCGCTTTCATAGGCCCCGCGCTAATTCAGGGTTAAATTATTAAATTACAAAATATATACGAAAAACATCAAGAAATCTCCGGAATTTACTAAAATCACCTGAAAACTCTTTAAAATCTCCAGAAAAATAGACAAAATTGTCATTTGTGGGTGTCATTCATTGCGGGAAAACGCCAATCCTACGCGCGATAAAAGAGAAAAAAAGGCATTGTCTGCTTTCATCTAATAAAATGTAATTTTGGGGTGAATTTTTACCTTAATCGGAAGTTGCAATACTTTATTTACTTTTTATTGTCACTGGCATATAAATATGCCATTGGTTACAATGTTCGTAAAGTAAAGATCGCAATTGTTAACTAGGCAAAGTCATTTTTTTTTCTTTTACAAAATCCTAATTTTCCGTTATTATCCTTATCCCCACACATAGGCCTACTAGGCCCCGCGCAATCAGTTTAGCATAGGGCCCCGCAATGGCTAGGATCTGCCCTGAGTATGCGTAGGAGTTGATTATCTTCTTCATTGAAGAATCAGTTGATTTTTAAATAAGAAAATATACACACACCAACAAAAAAGCCATCGACTTACAAATGTTTTCTTTGGAAGTTTTTATTGGAAGAATCATTTGAGGCTGCTGTTCAAACGTTTATGCATGGTGTATCAGTTTGTAACACTAGAGAGGCTGCTGTTCAAACGTTTATGCATGGTGTATCAGTTTGTAACACTAGAGAGGCTGCTGTTCAAACGTTTATGCATGCTGTATCAGTTTGTAACACTAGCATTTACGTTTATTGTGTTAAATGACTAACAGTCTTACATCATAGCAACTTAAACTTGCAAGAACAATTTAGATGATAAGAAACTCAGTGGCGTAGCAAGCGATTAGGTGGGGGATGGGGGGGGGGGAAACTTGTCTCTTGATATTTGAAAACATGACATGAGATAATGTACTTAATAAATATACAAGTCTGATGTGTGGAATACATGCAACACGGTCACTAATGTACATAACAACATGAATAGCAAGATAACATGGCAATGGCTTAATATTTAATGCAAAAAAATAAACAAATTTAGACTCATTTTGGGGCCCTCCTCAAGTGGAGACCTAGAAGGATTTTTAAAATTGGACCTTTTTACCCACAGGAAACAACTAAAGATTTATCTGAATGTTGCTGCATGATTAACAAAAAAAAAAAAATCAACGGAATAAACAATATTTTAACACCCAACACCCTGTTGTCGAGACAAAAAAATTTTTTTTTTTTAAATCTGGCTAGTTTCACCTGACTTCACAACAGATTTAATTCATTATGAGTAGAAGGATCCGTGTGTTGAAATATTGAAACATTTTCCCTTCCCAACCCCTTTTAACTTTACTAGGCCCCGCGCAATCAGTTTAGCATAGGGCCCCGCAATGGCTAGGATCTGCCCTGAGTATGCGTAGGAGTTGATTATCTTCTTCATTGAAGAATCATGACAACATGAATAGCAAGATAACATGGCAATGGCTTAATATTTAATGCAAAAAAATAAACAAATTTAGACTCATTTTGGGGCCCTCCTCAAGTGGAGACCTAGAAGGATTTTTAAAATTGGACCTTTTTACCCACAGGAAACAACTAAAGATTTATCTGAATGTTGCTGCATGATTAACAAAAAAAAAAATCAACGGAATAAACAATATTTTAACACCCAACACCC
>JADKLZ010040320.1:0-22993 GCA_021533235.1 Biomphalaria straminea
TATATTTTCTTCATGCTTTAGTACCATGTGATGTTTCATTCTCGTACAACATAACTTTGATATATTTTTTTAAAAAATTGTTTTCACTAAATCATAATTTGTGTACCAGACCATCTGGTACATGATTGTGAAACAGGGGCATACTGGGTGTCAAAATCAGCCCTAACATTTCAGCGCTATCCGGTCCCCTAATAGCATGACATATGATGTGAATCAATATACATAAGCCTACCCTCAAAATCTTTATGCTAACTTTGATAATGTGATGAAAACTAAGTTTGTGTAACAATATATTTCTACTAGTAGGTAGCCTGCATTGTTAACAATAGGAACAATCTACTTAATAGTTTCTTAAACTAAATGACACTTGAAATTGTTTTTGTTTTTTTTTATAATGTAAAAAAAAATCATGCTACAAATAGGCCTATATCAACATAATCATATACTTTATATTTACATACAAGGCTCATTAAGGTCCCCCATCAATGAACTTTTCGACTGTATCCAAATGGATTACTCATAGATTGTTTTTATGAACAGCCTTCACAATGACATTTCCTGCCTTTCGTCATGATGCTTCTCAGCCTAGTCTATACACTTTTGTAATATACAGTCAGTGACTTGGTGCACAAGCTCCTTGCGTACAAGATAGCATAATTATAAGATACACCCTTGTCAATAAATTTTACAACTTTAAAATTATGTATCTATAGCAGCAACTATTGCATCATCTGCATATTATCCTTGGATTCTATTTCACTCCTAGCCATGTTCTCCTGCATGTGAACTTTAATGTTCAAACCTATCTCTTCATTCTCAATTGTTTGCTGATATTGTTCTTTTGTTCCGTTGTGAATTAATGTTTTAATAAAAGATGTGCATGATCTTTAATGAAGTTCTGTTTTTATTTTTTTTTTCCATTTGTTCACAGTTTTCATTGCAGTTTTAGACATTAATGAAACTACATTAATCGAATTGAAGACAATACTCTTAAAATAGCCATATTATTTTTTCAAATTACCGGTACCATTGTTCATTTTGTAGTTATGTTGAATATTTGTATTAATTGTCAACCCTGGGAACATGCTGGCAGGGGCGTAGCTAGGGGTTCGGGGGCCCGGGGGGATCGACTTCTTTGGGGGCCCCTTGCATTTTCATATTATTAAGACTCTTTTAATTATTAATGCCGTTGTTTATTAGCTAAATAATGCACTAGTGACAAATCTCAATTCATATCGCTTCACTTCGTGCATTCTATGCAGCAAAGACATCTTCATATACATCTATACTTTATAGCAGTGATGCCCAAACTACGGCCTGCGGGCCATATCCGGCCCGAGACGAGGTTTCATCCGGCCCGCCGAACACCAGAACAAAGTACAGAAAATAAAAATAAAAAGGGAGAAAAATGTATTTTCCCTACTTTAGAGACAAATGGATTGCATTCGAATCTAATATAGTCTTATATTCATATTATTTTACTAAAGAACACAAAGTTTATTTTTCGGCGACAAAAGTTAATAGTTATATTTTTATTCTTTGATTAATACCGTTGCTGTCAAGCTAGCCGTGTCTTTGACATCTTGGGTGTGTAACACAGGGCATTAATGCATACTTTTGGTTTGTGCTCTTTTGGTATCAATGCAAGTAGACTCTAAATGTAGAAACTTTAAGAAAAAGTAGACAGATCTTTGCTTTTTTAAAAATAATAACTCAACGCTTGAGTTGTACAGGAAAAGTGTCTGCTTTTAATTTTCTGGCTTCTTTTTCAGAGGACAACATAAAAAGACTTTGTAAACCAAAACATTAAAAAATATGGCAAATTTGTCGGTTTGAGCTGTAAAGACAAAGATACGCCTAGTTGAATGATTCGAACCATTGACGAAAATATTTAGCAAACTACAGAGCTGCTTGCTAAAAAGTTGCAGTTCAAGCCGTGAGTCTTTCTCGTACGACAATTGCAAAACGAGTGGAAGACATGTACAAATCTCCATTCAAAACTAAATGAGACAACTCTTGTTCCGACAGATAAATAAATTTCAGAATGTTGACTGCCTTTAAGGAGTGCCCGACAGATCTGCAACTGAAACTGCAATAAAGCTAGAGCTTTTTCATTTATTTCATCTTTTTACTGATGTGGCCCGCGACACAAGAGTTGGAAATTAAAAATGGCCCGCAGACCGTACAAGGTTTGGCATCACTGCTTTATAGTATTTATGACTTCAATGACATTAAAGCCATGATAAGCCTTTCTTGCCTCATTGTGCTACTGTGATAGTTTTTGATTCATTTGAGCTTTGAGAATGACGCAATGGAAGTGGCCTGAGTTATCGGTATTCGGAGGAGGTTGCAAGGTTTGAGCACACGTAATTACCATATGAAGCCTGTTTCCGCAATATGTCTATTGTGGATTGTTTGTTGATGAAAACTGCTCGTACATCAATTACATCATTGAACAAGCGATTTGCCATTTATTTCATCATAATAGGCTTGTCTTCGAATCCGAAGATAAGTGAGGAATACAGTGTTTCCCGTGGCTGTGCAGTTCCAGCTGTGACCTACATATTTTGCCACATCCAGGGCAAGCAAAACCATTGTCCGCAGGTGGTTGGTTTAGATTTTCTTTTCGTCGTCTGCGTTTGTCCTCGGCGGCAGATTTTCTTTTGGTCTCAAATAATTATCCCGCGGCCTTTGTGAGTGACCTCCAGCTGTTTCGTTCCGACGCCGCATGCAGCCAGGTGCTTTCTTCATCATACAAACAGGAAAAAGTAACACAGTTTGTCATAAGCGTGTCATCATCCAACAGGTGTCTTGGTTCAAGAAGAAACCCAAAGGTATCCATTGTTTTAGAGCCTTTGTAATCTTTCCTTCATCCCCATATGAAATCTGTCCAGCACTTCTGTCGCAAAACTTTTGAATTGCAGTTCTATTGACAGTCCTACATTAGAACTCAACTTCCTATAAAGTCTTTTCTTTCTTCTGGTTGGTTTGATTACAGGGAATCTTCTTTTGCTTCTTCGTTGGATTGGGTGATCAGCTTCATCCGTTTTTCATCATTTTGCAGAAAGCTTGAATGGGTTTCAATATATTTATTGTTTATGTTTTGTGCGAAAGCAAAATAAATATGTTCATTATACAGGAAAAAGCATCTATATATTGCTATGCTCGAGTATAGAAATACTCCAATTAGAATCACAACTGCTGGGTGAGTAGAAGACTCAGGGACATCATTCCAACTGATCCCAAACTATTGAATCATCGGTAACCGAAAATGCAGAGACATTTCTCAACGAACGACACATGAAAAGCAAAGTGAAATACGATGCAAAAGCAAGACTACCCAAAGATTACTGTCAGAGAGAAAGCAAGAGTTTGTCTAGGACAAACATGGCAGAAAGCAGTTGCCATAAAAAAAAACACATTACTCACCCAGATCTTACATAATAAACAAACGATGGAAAAACGTACAGAAGAAATCAACGCTTTTTGAACAAGAGTTTCAATGAAGATATCTCTGGGTACTATGATACTGACAAAGGCAACTAACAGTAAACTGTTAGAACAAACGAAACAGAGAGTTACAGACCAACGTCTAGAGAACCTTTGGGCCAATCAAGACAACCAGAAGTGGTCGAATTATTAAAGTTTCTAGTAGATATCAGTTTAAGAACTTTAAAAGGAAGGATGTGATAATAACTTCAAAAGAATGGATATCTGGGGGTTAATTTGGGGAAAAAAGTTGAACAATTCATTACAGTTCCAAAAAATGTGACGATTTTTTGATCTATCTCAGCAGAATGAAAAGCTGCCAGGTTAAGAAAGTGATTTTCACAGTTAAGAAATATTGCTTTTGGATTTATGCCTAACAGACGTATCCGCAGGCCAGACAGACGGCCACTCATTGTAGCTGCGTTATCATAGCATTATCATAGGTTTAACCAATGCGTCACGCTGATTTGTAGCCCCACCCTGGTCAACCCGAATAATGGACAATTCTAGCATTATTAGGAATAACTATTGTATCTGTTATTCTGGAATTCGCTGTATATCATACAGTCTTAGTCCTGGCTAGTAGCGGCCTTCGAGGGTGGCAAGTGGGGTAGCCGCCCCAGGCCCCGCGTTTGAGGGGGGGGCCCGCGATCGGAGATTTTATTGTCACAAACCACACATTTTTCTTATAAAATCCGATTGGATGTCGATGTTAATATACGAAATAAAATATTTGGATTGGTTGCTTATTGTGTTTTCCTCCCAATAGGCTATGGTCATGGGAGTAATTTTTTAATTTTTTTTTTAGTTGTAAGAATTTTCTTTATGCAGAACAATTCTGTGGCATTTTACGTCTCGAGAGACGATCTTTTCCCCTTGCAAGCTCTTGTGTGACTGAAGAGGCCGATCCTTGATACACAGCAGCGATCGCAGGTTAGGCATATGTTGCACTATCACTCTTCTTTCTGCTTCTGTTGTGTATGGCATCTGCAATCAAAGACCCCTCCTTTATGCTCTCTCTCCATGTGGATCTATCTAGTGCCACCTCTTCCCAGTTGCTGGTGTCGATCTTAAAGAGCTTGATGTCCCGTTTGCATAAATCTGTATAACGTAAGAGTGGGCGACCAGCGGCTTCTGCCTTCTATTAGATCGCCATACAGAACAATTACAATACAGTATATGTAGGACAATGGTAATGCAACAATGGCTACGCAATGTTCTATTTTTTTGTAACAAAAAAAAAAAAGGAAGGCCCACAGCGTTAAGGCGGACATACTGTCTTGTTATTGTTACAGCCAGGGCTGGTCCTAGCAATTGCGGGGCCCCGTGCGAAACTGATAATGCTGGGCCTAGTCTGTGTGGGAACAAGGATAATAAGGAAAATTTAGGATTTTCTATAAGAACAAAAAATCGACTTTCAATTTTATCCATACTTAGCTTAGTTAAAAATTGCGATCAAATTAACTTTACGAGCCTTGTAACCTATGGCATATGTACACTTCTTGACCATAAAAGTAAATAAAGTATTGAAACTTCCGATTCAGATTTAAATTTTCCCGATTATTACATATTATTACATGAAAGCTGACAATGCCTTTATTCCTTTATCGCGCGTTGGGTTGGCGTTTACAGCAATGAATGACATCAACAAATGACAATTTTGCTAATTTATCTGTCATTAGTCAATTTATTATTTATTTTATTATTATTTATTAGTCAATTCGGGAGATTTTCGTTAATATTTTGAATTAGCGCAGGGACTATGAAAGCGTGGGGCCCAATGCGACCGCATAGGTTGCAGTGGCCTAAGACCGGCCCTGGTTACAGCGTTAGAGACGGATAATCTGGTTAGCGTGATGTGGTACGGTATATATAGTTTATCCTTACGGGACCCCGCACATGACACACACACAGAAAAATATTTTAAAACGTACTGGTACTTGACACTATTTGTCACCAAATATATTATTTTATTTATTTACAAAAAAAATTCGGACACCCATTTGGGGCCCCCCCCTAAGTGGGGGCCTGGGGGGATTTTGAAAAGCTCCCCCCCCCTACGCTACGCCACTGCATGCTGGGCTTTGTCTGGGAGGTTGGGTTGTCTACGAATATCTGATTATGAAATTGTGAACATATAAATTTACATTAGATTTTTACCAAATTATTAAATTTTTACTATTTTAACTGTGAATAGAGCTTGCTTTTAATGATGTAACTGTAAATAATTTAGCCTTTGTTATATAAAGGAAGAGTGATCCTTGAGGGATCACAGGCATGACATGGCCTAAATTGTGATGATCTGCCTAAACTCTAAAACTCAAACCTAAACTCTGTATTAATTTGTCAAATCAAAGTCTAATGTTTTCTGATAATGTTCTGCCGTAAATGAAATATAAGAGAGAAAAAAAAATTACTGTGTCTAAATGTATTACTAAGAATGAATTGTGACTTTATACTTTTAAATTTGAATCTTGTATTTAGAAATATATGTCAATGTTTTTAATGTCATAATTTAATTTTTTTTCTAATTCTTGTAAAAACTTCAATGCTCATGTTTTCATTGAAATGAAGAAAATGTTTTGAAATATCTTTTTTATTGAAGATATCAGCTATCTGTATAAAAAAATCAATATGTTATGAAATTACAAATTTCTCTTTATTTCTCTTTTTCTTATTATTATGTTTAGTTTTGTTTGAATGATATAACATTTATTATAATCGCTCCTGCAAATCCTCATTCAAATTAAATCATTACACATGGATTTGCTTTGATTTTGTTTATTTTAGGTTAGATTTTAATACTAAAACATCACTTGCCCCAGTACATCCAACAGGATTTTGAGTTATCAGAGCTTTGTAAAGGAATATTTTGATTTTAAATCCCCCTCCAAAATTTACGATAAACCCTCAATTCAATATAAAAAAAAAAGCCAATTTGCAACTCAAAATTCTAAAAAGAGGGGAAAAGGGGTTTTAAGTTCCCCCCCCCCCCTTTTCAGCTAGGTTTTGAAGCTAAAAAATACCTTTTCAATGTTAGAAGTAAAAAAGTTCCTCTTTCAGACCTTGTGGTCTATAGGGCAGATGATGTAAAGGTCATCTGACTCTGTGGCCAACGGTTAACTAGGGTGTCATGTGGCCAGCACAAAGACCAACCACCTTTACTTTTCCCCAACTAATGTCAGGTACCCATTAGAGCTGGGTGGAGTCAGAGGCGCCCAAGGATCTTGAAATAAAGATCCCAGTCTTCACCGGGATTTGAACCTGGACTCCCAGTTCAAAAGCCAAGCGCTTTACAGCTCAGCCACCTCGCCTCCTCAATATTACAAACAAAGTAAATTATACACTTATAAGGGGGTTTTGAGTTTAAACCCTCTGCCAGTGGGGTTTGAAGCTAGAAAAAAAAACTCTTCAATATAAAAAAAAAAGGAAATTATTATACACATTAAAAATAGCCAAGCCAATACTGGGATTTTGAGTTTAGACCCTTCTGTTCCAGATGTTTTTTTTTTAAGTTTTAAAACCTCTCCACATGGTTTTAAGTTCAAAATCACATCTCTCTACAATAATATTCTAAAGCAAACTACAGTCACCATATTCTATGACAGCTAAATGGTGTTTTGAATTTTAAAAAAATAAAACTCCAGACATTTTTTTTTTTTTTAACCCCCCCCCCCCCCCCAACAGAAGATGATTTTAACGAAAAAACTTCCCTTATCAATATAAAATCTATAGCAAACTGTAGTCACCTAATTCCAAGAGCGTAGTCAAGAGAGATAAACACATTTGTACCAATGGCTGGGCTCCATTAATAAAGTGCAGTAAATAGTCACCTACCGAAATTGAAAAACACTAAATGTGGCTCAACAAAGATGGCTAAGACATATTTTAGGAGTCAATTATATATAGAGATTGGGTCTTAATCAAGGAAATCCAATGCCGAACTGGGAGTCGACCCTAAGCAGTGGCGATACTAGGGCAAACATTGGCAATAACTTGAAGAATGGAAAAAATGAATATCGGCAAAAAAACAACAACAAACAAGCAGATTGAAAAAAAAATATATTTTAAAAATCTTAAAAGATATACTCAAACATGACTAGGCATAGGCTATATACAGTACTAATCTAGATCGATATATATATTTATGCCTTATTGTAGGCGTAGGCCTATTTATTTTATTTTCTTTGGTAAAAATGTTCAAAAAGTTAAGTTACGTGATAACAAGGGTGTAAATGCAGTGATTTTTATAACTGAAATTGGTTGTATTTGCTTTGTAGTAATTTTATATTTTAGTAGTAATTAGACGAAATCTATATATAGTCTATGGGCGAAATAAACTGTAGGCCTATTACTAAATTTTTAGGCACATGTGACGTCTTTTATCATCCAAGTAGAACTTTTCTACGCCAGATTATTGTATAGAAAACATTTTGATACCTCTTCAACAACGTGATTCTAGAGTCTACCCCGTTTTTACGGCAGTATAAACCAATTTCTCGAGACTAACATATCATCATAATATTGACGTTTTTAGCGGCCCCCGAAAGGGGAAAAGACGCTATTAGTTTTGTGTGGCCTGTCTGTCTGTCTGTCTGTCCGTCCGTCCGTCCGTCAGTCCCGTTTAGTGCTCAGAAAGTAGAAGAGAAAATGAAAATCTGAAATCACGATAATATAGATCATTCAAAGTTCTGATGCAACGGCTACTTTTTTTTTCTCAAAATCTAATTTTTAAAAATATTTTATGCAAGCAGTATTTAAAGATAAAAAACCTAATTAGTATGCAAAATAAATGAAACCTAATTTAAGACAAATAATAATATAATACATTGCATTGGATTTCACATCATATATTGTTCAAACATAAGAGTATTTATTATCCAAATAATTAACTCATAAATCTTATTGCCTTCCCGTCGAAATATAGAAATCGCTACACTACAGTTTGGTAGTAATTACCAGATTTAAAACAAACATTTGTACATAATTTAAAAAAAAAAAACAAAAAAAAAAAAACAACTATACGCAATAAACATTGTACTGTAACAGTTTCATTTCCCCGGACTGTCTTGCTTTCCCTTCTTCACACATTTAGGGATCATTTTTAGAAGTTTCATTGCCTTCCTAAAACATATTCTCTCTATGACTCTATCAGACTTTATTGTTACCTCTGTGATAAGGAAGTAGGGTTCCGATTCCTAAGGGAAACAATCAAAAATTGTCAAAACAGAGATAGGGTTTTTAAAGGGTAGACGATCATTTATCATTTATCATATTTTAACAAATTGTGAAAATCTTTGTACCGGTTAGACACTTTGCCAAAATTTATTTTTTTCATATTTGAATTGTTTAGTTATGTAACCTTTTATGTACCTTATTTACACACAAACAATGTTTCAAACTTTCACCTACACCTATCCTTTGATCTGCTGGACACATAGGGCACTACATAAGATCTGTCAACCTTCTATCCCCATTCTGGATCACTTCCGGACCAATTTTAAGTTTGTGTTTCCACACAAACTGTCCTTGTAACATTGTTTTTAATGTCATTACGACATTTAATTTTATCAATTACTAAAACAGACACCTTCAACAACAGCTATAGATTATTCAACATTAAGTGTGGAATCTCTGTCCTATTGACCTATTTCATAAAAATGTGATGTAACTAAATAACAATGCAAATCAATGTGCAGTATGACATATAAAGCTTTATTTGTAAGTTTGTGAATTTATTTATATGTAGACTAAATTGTACGATAAATATTTCAACTATGGGTTGTTTTCATTAAGAAATTACAATGCAATTGAAATGAAATCACTAGAGGTAAAAGAAAATAAAGTAGCGATTTGGAGAAATCGCTCAACTAAAGTTTGGTAGTATTTACCAAATTTGAAACAAACATTTGTACATAAATTTAATTTAAAAAAAATCCCCTAATAAGATTATATTTTAAATGTATCACTTCCCGGGACTGTCTTGCTTTCCTTTCTTCACTTATTTAGGAATCATTTCCGGAGGTTTCGTTGCCTTCCCAAAACCTATTCTCTCTATGACTCTATTAGACATGTTTGTTACCTTGGTGATAAGGAAGTAGTGTTCTGATTCCCAAGGGAAACAATCAAAAATTGTCAAAACAGAGAAAGGCTTTTTTAAAGGGGAGACGATCATTTATCATATATTTAACATATTATGGGGAACCTTGTAGATAATTTGCCAAAATTTATTTTTCCATATTTGAATTGTTAAGTTATGTAATCTTTGTTATACAAAGTACTATGGACCTAATTTAGGACAATTAATAATGCTATAAGTCACATTATTATTTTCTCACTTTCAATATTCACGAATAATTAAATTGCATGTAATCCGGATGTGGATATGTTAACCTGTTTGTCTTGTGTGTTACTGTAAACGAAAGTATTATCTGAATAAACTTTAAAAAAAATAAAAAAAAAATTAACTCATAAATAAGGTGTTTCAGTTGCCTTGAACATCGGCTTTACAAGGCTAACGTTGAGAGATCAAAGCACGGAAAATGTATATTTTGACCGCTGGGGCACTAAATAAGATCTGTCGTTTATCTTTGGTTTATAAATTTTGTTGTTTATCTTTCATATAGTTTTTTTTTAATGAACTTTTAGCAGCGACTTTCGTGTACTAGCGTAAAGCCCGGCCATGACATGATTCTAAACTTATTTCTTAATCTTTTTTAAAAAGCACATTTTAAAAAAAAGTTGTTTATTGCCAACATTAGAATGAAAGAAGCATATTTGTGTGCGTTTTAACTGTTTGTTGGTCTGTCCGTCACGGTTAGATAAAAAAAAATTAAAGGCTTTTGAAAAAAATATTTAACCTTTACTGTTCATTCAGAAATATTGCGATAGTTTAAAATATCTCTAATAGATTGTTCCGGATGTTTATGTCTAGATCTACATTGAAATGTTATAATAAACTAAAACTAATCTTCCATTTTTAAATTTAATATTGCATTCATTCTATTGATTATCTGGGCTTTTTATTTTAATTTTACCTAAATTTTATCTAAATTAAATCCAAATTATTAATAATAATAATTAATAAGATATATATTAAGAGTGCTAAATCAGAAGTTTAGTTTGTGTACAACTACATCTCTACAGATCAATGCTGAAAGATTATTTAAAATCGCTCTTGTGACATATTGTATATATCAGGCTATTAGTATGTAAACAGTTAGCATGCTGAACTGATTATCTCGACGCTCACGGGTTATGTGTCTGTTTGTTTTACATGTTTCGATTGTTTCTTCAGAGTTAAAGATAGTTTACTTCCTATTTCAAACCTTCCACAGGAGGGGATGGGAGCATGCAGTAATTGAGCCAGGGACCAACGATAAATCCGAACTACATTCTAGTGCGGAAACATCAAGATAAGGCAGGTTTATACCCTGCTCGCCATTCACCATCGTCCAGCGAGAAGTTAATTATTTTCAACTTTGAAGCAACATCCGAAACATCTTGCGAATAGGCGGAACTGACAGGGATCCGGCTCCGACGGGGGCCGCCTCTGAGTTTGTGTATCACACAAACTCTCTTTGTAATCTTGTTTTTTTTTTTTTTTTTGTTTTTTTTGTGTGTATAGAATAGACCCGCTAAATGACGTCTTTCTAAACATGGGGATGATCTTAGGACAACAAGCCCATTGCAAATTCGCTTGAAGTAGTGCAGCTTTTCTCAAGTTGTGGTGGGTGGCACCTCTTGGGAGGGGGCCGAAGTTCTCTAATGAGAGCGCTACATCCTGACCAATAGAAAGAATGTAAAGCTATTCAACTTATTTTAAGCGGGTAAAATGAAAAAGTTGTCTGTTCTTTGTAGTTACAAAATTTGGAATGTTAACTTTTTATCTCCTAACTGACGATACCAACGTTGATTCCACCAGAATGTGGTAAATAATTACGGAGAGAAAAAGTTAACCCATTGAAATTTTATTATCAATGTTTTAAAAGTTGAAAAATTGTAAGATAAAAGACTTCGTATCTTCTACTAATAAGGATCTTTTAAAATGTATACCTTTTTTTTGTTTTAGGCGTCTGCAAAAATATCGATTAAAAACTTATTGAAGAAGACATTTCAAAACGTCTCTTCTTGAATTGTCAGAATGGTCAAAATTCTCACAAGTTTGACAAAGACTAAAAAGTTTGCGGCAAGGCTTCTTACTAAACATAATTATGATTTTAAAACATACGTGCGCCTACCTCGAACATCCCCCATATTATAGTATTGGCCATAGCTGCCTTCTTTGTTAGAAGACTTTATTTTGAGCAACTTTTTCTTAAAACTAGCGTAAATAGTGTACTCAGATTCTGATTATGTTTTCTTTCTGTCTTTTGCGCCCGTCTTCAATAATTTTTTTTTTTAGTCTCAAATGTTTGTACCGAAGCCTTTGTGAGAGCTTTCCAACTGTCTGCTAGAGAATGCTGCCAGGTACTTTCCTCTATGTCAGTGAGGGGGAAATGGCGCCTTGTTGGATTTTTTAGCGTTACGGGGGGCACCTCTGTAACTCCGTCCTCCCCTAAGCTCGCCTTTGGGCCTTTGGTCACAGCCAACGTGAGGTCACGCTTTGGTATGAGGTCGTCTCCCATGCGGAGTAACTGTTATGGAATCATAAAAAATAATAAATAGATGACATTTTCTTCAAATGTAAGTGTTTTTCTTAATTAAATAACATTTTAATCTTATGTTTTTATTTAATTGATATAAATTTTTATAATAAACGGTTTAACTCTTTGACTCCGGATCAACCATTGTTCCGTTGATTTTAAAAAGGGGGAAAAGGTCGGACCAACGGATTAATCGTCGACTATTTAAAATTTATTTTTTTGTCTCTATTCCTCCGATTCGTGTTTTTTTATTGCTTAATTTTTTATCTAGGATAGTTTCCCTTTGCTAAACATCCGGATTCAACATGTTTTAAAAGATTTTAAAATGATTACATTTATTGTGTGTGTATGTGTGTGTTTCATTTTACATGGACCCTTAAAGTTAACCAGAGCCATCTAACCTTTGTAGATCTAAACATTCCTTTGATGAAGAAGTAAAATAATTCACATGACAGTGATTTTGTTTTATCTGATGGTAATATTTTTTTCGAAGTGCCTATTCCCAACCAGTTGTGAATAGGCTTTAGCCCTCAAAGACTTCTTGATTGAGCGCTTTCACCAAAGATGCTTGAACTCCATCGTGGACTTAGGGTGGCAAGATTAAATAGATATCATGCCTGGCTATAATTCTACCAAGTTTTATCGCGTTGTTCTATGCCCATTTTAAGAAAAGTAGAAAATATGGTTAGCATTGTAATAAATGATTGTTGTCTATGATGTGATTTTACAGTTTTTTTATAACGTTTGATAAAGAAATTTCGTAAGTTTAAAAAAAAACACTTCAGGCTATGTAAGGCCTAATATTCTGCATATATTAAAATAGTTTTTGTGTACTAAACATATATGCCCATTAGTCAAAAAGTGCATTTGAATAAAAATTATTTCAGGCGATTTTGATCCCAATTTTTAAATATTTTGCTATTTTCTGACATCACATCGCCGCCATTAAGTTCACACCTCTCCGACATTTCTTGTAGATCTAGACCTGATAATTTGTTTATTTCATCAATATTTACATTTTTAACAAGTTAAGTTCATAAATATAAATTAAATCCGATTTATGAGCAAGAAATTTACTACTAATACTAGATATCTACAATTAAATTTCTTATTTAATGAGTAGATTTATCCTCTACGAAACTCAATTTCAACTTTTTCAGCTGGGGGTGTGTCGCGAACTGAGCGGCTGGGCGAGGTGATCACGCGAGAAAGAGGCTCGTCTCTGTTTGTCTGTGTCAAAACGATACAAAAAAAATCATAACTTTCTAACTATAAAAAGATAGTCATAATTTATATACCTTTGGAAAGTTCTTTTAAAGTATTGTAATGATGTACTAACGAAAAATTGTTTTTTTTTCAAGATAAATATTTTATTTCAGCTCCCTAAAATGAGTCAAATGCCCTGTCACCACATTACAATAAAACTGTTGTTCAAAAGCATTTCCTTACAATGAAAACACAGGCTAATGTTTTGGTTAATATAAAGTTTGATATGATCTTTAGGTTATTTTGAGGAAACTTTAGTCTTTAGAATTTTTGAAACCATTTTTCACAAAATTGCATTGTAGGATAGGCCACAATAGGACTGTGGTGAAATAGTTTCTATTTGTTTATGTTTGTGTAACGTCGTGAGAATGTGTTCACAACATTAATTTAGTGTGCTACTGTGTAAGTCTCTTTCGTCAGTTCATGTGCCGTTCTAGTTTAATAAAGCCTTGTTTTAGGTACTCTTCAGTGTTTCTTTATTTATCATTACAATTTATTAAACTAGAACTTTTCAATTCTATGGATTTATGTGCCTCACGTATCTCTTTTGGATATTCGTTCAACACGTTCAACACTATTCTCTGTAAGTAAAATAGTTATACAAATGGAGCGCCTATTTAAACCAAAGGAGCTAGACATAGAGCCTAGCTCGCCATTGGCTGCTGAGAAGTGGCTGCACTGGCTGTTAGAACATTTGAAAATTTCATCTCCTCAGTCTCTCACTGCGAGATTGACAAAAAGAAATTACTGGAAAACTACGTTTCTTCGAGCGTGTTTCAATACATAAGTGAGTGTAAAACGTTCGAAGAATCAATCAAAGCTTTACAAAATGTCTACGTAAAACCTAAAAGCGAAATTTTTGCAAGGCACATGATAACTCTTTGTCGACAAGAGAACGGTCAAACCGTTGACTCTTTCCTCCTCAAGCTTAAAAGTATGGCCAAAGATTGTGACTTTAAGGCTGTCACCGCTGAAGATCACAGAGACATCTTCATAAGAGACGCTTTCATTACTGGACTGGCTTCAAACAGCATAAGGCTGCGACTCTTAGAGAAGTCTACTCTAACTCTACAGTGCGCCTATGAAGAGGCAAGGCAACTAGAATACGCACATAACCATGCCACGGCGTATAACATCTATACTGAAACCCCCTGTGGAGCCAGCGCCAATGTGGAGAGGCCCTCTCCAACGACAAAATCAGAACACGAGGTGAGTGCGGCGACTAGTAAAAGATGCTTCTTTTGTGGAAACAACCCACATCAACGCTTTAGATGTCCAGCCCGTGACGCTACATGCAACTTGTGTGGCAAGAGGGGACATTTCCAGAAAGTCTGTAGATCGACCAGAGAGACCTCCAAATCTATAACCTCAGCCATCGTAAAAGCAGGTGATGAGACGTCATGGACTACTACCGTAGGATCTTCCTGGGCATCAACACCAGCGTCCGGCCTTACTAAATCTACTATTTCATTACTCGTCAATGGAGTACCATTGAAAGCTCTCGTAGATACGGGGAGCAGTGAAAGTTATATATCTTCTTCAATTGCTAAAAGGTACAAATGGAAATTAGAAACGTCCAGAAACAGAATCTACATGGCCTCTACACATCTCTCTCGCACCACTCATGGCCATATTTTCGCCAAAATAAAGTACAAAGATGAACAATATGAGAGTGTAAAGCTCTCACTACTGGATGGACTAGTATCCGATGTTATCCTAGGACTAGATTTCATCAGCCAGCATGAGAAACTGATGATCCCATTTGAGGGAAAAGGGAGCACTCTTCAGGTCTGCACACTGGAAGCAGCACGAGTCGAAGTTCCACACCTCTTCGCGAATCTTGCTCCTAACTGCCACCCCATCGCCACTAAATCCAGAAAATATTCCATGCCTGACTCCAAATTCATACAAAATGAAATCAAGAGACTATTGTCTGACAAAATTATTGAGCCCTCCACGTCCCCGTGGCGAGCCCAAATAATCGTAACAACCAACGAAAGGCATAAAAAGAGAATGGTTATCGACTATAGCCAAACCATCAATAGATTCACTTACCTCGACGCATACCCTGTTCCAAAAGTGGATGAACTGGTACAGGAAATATCAAAGTACTCAATCTACAGTACGTTTGACCTCAAAAGCGCCTACCACCAGATACCTATCAGGGAAGAAGAAAAGCAGTACACGGCGTTCGAGGCTTGTGGGAAGCTATACCAGTTTTGCCGCATTCCTTTTGGAGTGACAAATGGGGTCGCTGCCTTTCAAAGGACAATTAACACAATAATTGAGGAGGAAGGGCTACAAGATACATTTGCGTACGTAGATAACGTTACTATCTGCGGACGTGACTCCTGTAGCCACGACCAGAATCTACAGAGATTTCTCAACGCCGCTAAGAAATACGGCATCACTTTTAACGACGATAAAAGTGCCATTGCGACGACTAAAGTGTGCCTCTTAGGCTACGAAATCTCACAAGGACAGCTAAGACCAGACCCCGAAAGATTTCAAGCGTTGAGAAATCTACCCCCACCACAAGACATGAAATCACAAAAGCGGGTGATTGGACTATTGTCTTATTATTCTCAATGGATCCCAAATTTTTCCAACAAGATCCATTTGTTGGTGGACAACAAAATTTTTCCTCCTCCTGAACAAGTCAATGAAGCTTTCAAACAACTGAAACACGAACTCGAAAACGCTGCTGTGTCGACGATAGATTACAATCGACCTCTTACGGTCGAAACAAATGCCTCAGACATCGCAATCGCCGCCACTCTTAATCAAGATGGCCGCCCTGTCGCCTTTTTCTCAAGAACACTCACTAACAGTGAACGCAAACACTCAGCAGTTGAAAAGGAAGCGTACGCCATTGTAGAAGCCCTGAGAAAATGGCAACATTATCTAATTAGCAGATCCTTTACATTGGTTACAGACCAGCGCTCGGTATCTTTTATGTTTGACCAACGAAACAGGGGCAAGATCAAAAATGAAAAGATACAAAGATGGCGACTGGAGCTTAGTAGTTTCCGATATGACGTCATATATCGACCCGGGAAAGAAAACGCAGCTGCGGATACCTTTTCAAGAAACCACTTTGCGTCAGCAATGACTGGAGAAGACCTCAAACTGTTACACAGTAACCTGTGTCACCCAGGGGTCACTAGACTCCTCCATTTCGTTCGGACTAAGAACCTACCTTTTTCTTGCGAGGACGTCCGCAAAGTGGTAAACCAATGTAAAACCTGCGCTGAACTGAAGCCTAGATTCTTTAAACAGTTTTCAGGCACCCTCATCAAGGCCACTCAACCATTTCAGAGAGTAAGCATTGATTTTAAAGGACCACTCCCATCTGCTACTCACAATAGATATTTATTAACAATGGTGGACGAGTACTCGCGCTTCCCATTTGCCTACCCATGTCCCGACATGTCCTCAGCTACTGTCATAAAGTGCTTGAATCAGCTGTTTTCCTTAGTTGGGATGCCAGAGTATGTCCATTCCGACAGAGGTACGTCCTTTATGTCGAGAGAGGTGCAATCCTTTCTCCACGAGAGGGGAATAGCTACAAGTAGGACAACACCCTACAATCCCTCCGGCTCTGGACAAATTGAACGACTAAACAAAACTCTTTGGAACGCCGTTACCTTAGCACTGAAAGACGTCGACCTCCCAATCTCAAGATGGGAGCTAGTCTTGAACCAGGCCCTATACTCGATCAGATCATTACTGTCCACAGCAACGAACGAAACTCCACACGAAAGAGTTTTCCGGTTCAACCGGAAATCCTCATTCGGGATATCTATCCCCACATGGCTATCTAGCCCAGGTCGAGTGTTGCTGAAAAGACAGAACCGATCTTCGAAGTATGATCCCCTAACGGAAGAGGTTGATTTGCTTATGTGTAACCCCCAATATGCTGTTGTACGCTTGCCAAGCGGTAGAGAGGAGACGGTCTCTCTAAGACACTTGGCTCCCACCCCCTCCCCATCCACAACAAGTGAACCTTCATTCTTCCCTCTGGATGAGGATAATGGATATCCTCCTGAAGCTCCAAACATGGAACTAACAGTCAACACCCCTACGGTGATACAAAAAAATCATGAACCACTAGAAGGCTCAGGAACTCAGTAGTGACTCGCAAACTGTTGAGCAGGGTAGTCAACCCCGTTACTACTTACGAGAGAGAAGAACCAGACCGAACTATAGGGTCTAGAGTTGTTTAACTATTGCACTATTTATACTGACTTCATAAACCGGCACTGATACTAATAATAAAGTTCACTTGTTATTTTCTTATTTACATATTTACTTACTACACTAGTAACTAGTAATTGTCTTTTTAATCATATCACTGATACCGTTTTTTTCCATGTTTACTTCTATCACTATTTGCTATTGTTTGCAAGAGAAACTCATATTTGTTGATATATTATTGATCTATATTATTACAGGTACTGGCATTTTTGCTTATTTATGCTAAGGCCTACTATATTACTATATTTTCTATTTTAATTCTAGGCGGGGTGAATGTGGTGAAATAGTTTCTATTTGTTTATGTTTGTGTAACGTCGTGAGAATGTGTTCACAACATTAATTTAGTGTGCTACTGTGTAAGTCTCTTTCGTCAGTTCATGTGCCGTTCTAGTTTAATAAAGCCTTGTTTTAGGTACTCTTCAGTGTTTCTTTATTTATCATTACAAGGACATAGTATAGTATAGGTCATTAGTCATGGTACCAGGCGATATGAAATCCCTATGCACCATGCAGTGCCTTATTTAGAGTTCAAAAGACCTTAAGTAAGCTATTTGAGATTTGGGGCCCCATATAAGTCCAGATATTGTATGTAACTACTAAAAATTTCATGGACGCGCTAAGCCTGAGCTTATGTTGCATAGTGGTAAATCTAGCCGTGGCACCACAGACCAGTTATAACACCATCTGGTATGGGCCCCAAAATGTTTGTTGAACCCATTCGCGCCATGGTTGCTACGCCACTGACTCTTTCCCTACTAGACCATCTATATTTCATCCACAAAATATAATTTAGTAATTCTACTTATTAAATTTCACCTATGCTTTATATCCTTTCAGATAGTCTCCCCCCAACTATGGTTTTAAACCAGCCCTCAATGTTATTGTACTAGTGGCCTGATTGAAATGCTAATAATAAATAGAAGCAAAAACTACTGCTTATTAAAATTTGTTTTTTAAAATGTATATAAAAAAAAATAATTTCTACAACGTCAATGTGTATGTTTTTAATTAAATGTTCACCTGAAAACACATTTAATTTGTAATAAATCTGTATGTCACATTTTAACCCCCCCAAAAATTTTCTATTTCCTTTATTTTTAGTTTTCACAAGAGCAACTAGATCTAGTAGACTTGACATTCAAGATTTTGAAATAAGTCTCAAATTGTGTTTACAAAGTGAAGAACTAATTCAATTAATGTCAATTATGGATGACATGAAACAAAACTTGAATGACCTCAGAACTGTCATTAAAACTGAGAAGATAGAAAAGTCTCTGCCTTTAGAGAAACTGGAAAACAGTTCAACTGGTCACAATTTCAAATTTATTGTAGAGGAAGAGGCACAGGTAAAATATTTGTTAATTAAGGGTCGAAATTAAAATTATAAGCTTAAGGTTTCAATTTTAAATATAGATGTGATAGAATAGTTAAATATATCTATATATATATATATCTATATATATATATATCTATATATATATTATATATCTATATCTATCTATCTATCTATATATATATATATATATATATATATAAATATATATATTATTGTGAAACCTTTTTGATATCTAACTTTGTAATAAACTTTGTATCAATTTGCCACTTTAAAAAATATTGTCTGTTAATATATATAATGAACATATAGTACCAACATTCTATTTATAAAGACATCTGAAGAACTCATACACTCGATGTTGGATGACATAAGACAAAACTTCACTAATGATCTCAAAAATGTCATGAAAATTGAGAAGATAGAATCCTCTTTACATTCAGAGATGCCAGAAATTACCTCCACTGTTGAAGAACTGTCAGAAGAAGAGAGAAAGGTAAGACAAATGTAACACATATGAATACAGTTGTTTTTTTTTTTTAAATTGTATGTCATCAAAATCAAACATCGTGGAGAGATTTAAATGCTCTCTTGCAAAACGTAGACTGAAATCCTGCTGTTTTGCATAGTGCATGTGGGCAACAAGTCTGGGGCTGTAAGACACTATTTCCTCTTCCTCCTTACAGCACAATGGCGTATATTGCATATATATTGAAATTAGGTTTGGGCAGCCTTCACCACGGGGTCTGCTTCCAGACTAAGTAGGCTTTTGGGAGTTGTTTCACACTGAAACCATTTTTCCATCTCTCTTATTTGAATTTTTGCCTGACAATGATGAAGGTGTTAGCTCTCCATGGTGGGCCAAGGAGTATGCAATGATGTTGCCATTCAGTCATGTAGGTTACAGGTGGTTCTTAAGGTGCCCACTGATAGATAAGTTTTGGTTGTTAAAAGATAAGTTTTGATATTTTTAACAAACTGTCAACATAGTAGAACAAAGAAATGATAAAATAGATGGGCACTTTTAGTGTATGCAATCTTTCCTAGTGCTCATTGTGATCTTCTCATGGAAATATTTATTACAGGTCAAGACTGGGAAAAAAAGGAAAAATACACATTTACTTACAATGGACATATGAAGAACTTTTGTCCCATTATCAATGCCATGAAACTTAGCCTTCGGCCTCACCACAACATAAGAAATGGGTAAATGACTAGTAGCCTTGACCCCTTCCCTACAATAAAAAATGGATTAAATGATGAGCTATTTAGTAGGATGACCATCAGATGGTGGATCTGATAAAAAGCCAATTCATCATTTCTTGCCTCTGGAATAAGTATGTATCTTTAAGCTATTGGCTTGACTCTCTTTGAAGATAAATGGGAGGTGAAAGCATCAAAATTACCCTCTGTATCCTAAGCACTTCTCAATTTCCCCAGGTTATTTTTTTACGTTACTTTTTTTTTATCACTGTCACTGAAAAAAATTCTAGTTTATAGATATCTATAATGAAAGCACAAAATTCTATTTTTTTCAAGTCATATGAAGAAAAAAGTCACTCGGTATTGGATGACATAAAACAAGACTTTACAAATGCTCTCCAAAATGCCATGAAAATTGAGAAGACAGAAACCATTTTACATTCAGAACCAGCAGAAAATATTTCCACTGGTCAAGCTTTAGAACAATTTTCAGCAGAAGAGAAACAGGTGAGATATTATACTGCATTACAATTTTTTTATTGTTTCATTTCTTTTTACACGGAAATGTGACTTATAAATAGGTAGATTTCTCCTTTAGTTGACTTTATTTATTTATATTAGGCATATAGATCTTGAGTCTAAACTTAAAAACTAGAAGACTAGGCCTCAAGAATGACTAGATTACTAAGTATATTTCTAGATTTTGTCTCAATCTAGTCTAGGTCTAGATTTAGAATTATATCTAGCGTTCTTAATTGGGAACTAGATATAGCTTGACATAAGTAGACCACTATTGCAAATTAAATTTCAATTTCAATACAGTAACTGAGTAACTCGCTTTCTTCTAAATATTTATCTCTTCCAAAAGAATTATACTAGAGGAAACATACCTTGGCTTGATAGACCTTAAATCTAAGACTAAGTCTTTGCATTTTAACTAGCATCTAATCATATGTTTTACGCCACTGTAAATCTATTATAAAAATTCTTTGGCATTTAAAAACATATTTTACAATTATGTTAGATCTATTAGACTATATGCTATAGACCTATATATTATTGAGTTGCCCAAGTCTTGGTGCTACAAGACTGCAAGATAAGTGACTTTAAAATCATGTTTTGGATGTTTCTTCAGAATTGAATATTATTATTACATCCTTGTTGAGACACCTCCCATAGCAGGATACAGGGGTTAGTTATAGGCAGGGTTTGAACCCGAGACCATGAATACATGAATATGACAGTCCAGAGTGCATACAACAAGCTCAGATAGCCTTGCACTTTACTATTAGTGAGTCTGGAAAACCTATTGATTAATGTCTGGAAAATATCTGGAATTCATTTTCACAAAAGTTGTATGAACCATGTTTCTTAATGTGTACAAGATATCTAATACAGAGTTATTATAATGTAAGACTTTTTTATACAACCATAGTATCACATTAAATTTATATTATATTGTTGTAGTTAACAATTTATTTATTTTATCTTTCAGAAAAAAAAGGTAAATAAGAAACAGGAAAGGACTTTAAACCAAGATATGTATGCTAGAAACACAAAGAAAGATTGTTATGCTCAAAACTTAAATGATGATGGAGAATTTTCTAATAACAATAGAACCAACCAGCTGGTTTGTGCAGGGGAAAAATCTGATCAATTTCTGGAGAAAAAGTCATTGAAATGTAAAATTTGTCATAAAGAATTCAGTCAGTCCTCCACCTTAAAACAACATGAGGTAATACATTCTAGTAAAAAGTCATTTAAATGTAATATTTGTCAGAAAGAATTCAGTTGGCTCAGCACCTTAAAACAACATTTACATTTACATTTGGATTCTAGTAAAAAGCCATTTAAATGTAAAATTTGCCAAAAAGAATTTAGTCTTCTCAGCAAATTAAAAAAACATGAGCTAATACATTTTAGTAAAAAGCCATTTAAATGTAAAATTTGTCAAAAAGAATTTAGATGGCCCTCCACCTTAAAACTGCACGAGGTAACACATTCTTGTAAAAAGCCTTTTAAATGTAAAATTTGTCAAAAAGAATTTAGTTGGTCCTACACCTTAAAACAACATGAGGTAATACATTCTAGTAAAAAGCCATTTAAATGTAAAATTTGTCAAAAAGAATTCAATTATTCCTCAAACTTAAAACAACATGAGGTAATACATTCTAGTAAAAAGCCATTTAAATGTAAAATTTGTCAAAAAAGATTCAATCACGCCTCCAACTTGAAAAGCCATGAGGTAGTACATTCTAGTAAAAAGCCATTTCAATGTAATATTTGTCAAAAAGATTTTTTTCGGTCTGGCAACTTCAAACGCCATTATCTAATACATTCTGGTAAAAAACCATTTAAATGTAAAATTTGTGAAAAAGAATTTCGTCTCCTCGACACTTTAAAACAACATGAGGTAATACATTCTAGCAAAAAGTCATTTAAATGTAATATTTGTCAGAAAGAATATAGTCAGCTCGGAAACTTAAAACAACATTTACATTTACATTTGGATTCTAGTAAAAAGCCATTTAAATGTAAAATTTGCCAAAAAGAATTTAGTCGGTCCTACACCTTAAAACAACATGATTTAATACATTCTAGGAAAAAGCCATTTCAATGTAAAATTTGTCAAAAAGAATTTCGTTTGTATGGAAACTTAAAACGCCATGATCTAATACATTCTGGTAAAAAGCCATTTCAATGTAAAATTTGTCAAAAGGAATTTCGTCTCCTTGACACCTTAAAACAACATGAGGTAGTACATTCTGGTGAAAAGCCATTTAAATGTAAAATTTGTCAA
>JADKLZ010040359.1:0-10398 GCA_021533235.1 Biomphalaria straminea
TTTTTTTAAATATAAATTATGTGTAACATAGAAAACCATCCTGTAATTTAAAAAAATCATAAAATCATAGTGACATTTTAAACAAATATAATACGTGTGCAAATACATTTTCATTGCATATTCATCATTAACTTTTATTTTTCACAATTAAAACAACTTCTGTTGAAATATCCCTATATGTAATCATGTTTCTATCCATGGTTAGCTAAATTGAAATGTATTACTATCATTATCACCACTCCCCACTCATAATTCAATTAAAATCCATACTCACAATTTGACAATTTTCTGTTTAATATCTTCTACACTCCGAACCACACATTTCTTACACACATGAAACCAATAAAAATAAAATCCCCACCCTAAGTACAGAGATCAAATGTATCTGTTACAACATTTCCTTTCCCTGGTTTTGTCCTGACCTCAAATTTATAGTCCATCAATTGTAATGCACCTAGCAACTCAATTATTACCAGATTTATTTAAGTTAATGAATACTAACAAGACACGATCAGTCCGTAATTGGAATTTAGCCCCTATCAGATAAAAACATATGTTTGTTATGCATTAAACAATTAAACAAGCACCCCCTTTTCAATAGTTTCATTGTTTAACTCTGCAAGGGTTAATTTCCTGCTTACATAAAACACAAGGTTTCCATTATATTTTTGCATCAAACAGCCCCTTCCCTATAGCTATGCATGAAGCATTTGTTGAAAAAAAAATTTTTAGTAATATTGGGCAATTTTAATATTGGTTCTTCAGAAAAAAACACTTTTGATTTTTTTCTAACGGTATTTGACATTGTTCGGACCAAACTATGTTGTTAGATTTCCCTTTCTTTGTAAGATTTGTATGATGTCCAATCGTTTCTGCAAAATTTACAACCAATTTTCTATAATTTACCAGCGGGTGGACCACTTCAAGACCGATTTTGAGTTTATGTTTTCATACAAACTGTCTTTGTTAACTTTTTTTAAACAGTTAGTATTTATTTTTGCTAGCATTATTTCTTAAACATCTCTTTTTACGTAAAGATGGCAAGGTGTTTTTATTTTTTTTTTATTCTAAGGTTTGCCAATATTGCATTCTAGTAAGTCACTGTACGTTGTAAATGAAAATACTTAAGTGATTATTGCCATAAAAGGTAGTGTTAAATATCAAACTAATTACAAGTTTTCTTCATTAGTGAAATATATATATTATCTTGATATAATTCATACATAAGTCTTTTTTAATAATACTTTTTTAAACTATACTTTTTTTTTTATCTTAATAAGGATTTTTATTTTTTTCTTACAAAACTGTGTTTGTCTGGTATGTAATCGATATTTCTCCGACATCCAATTAGAGATCAAACTCAAATATGCCCACACTTATTTATTGTACATGACAACACAAGGAAAAAAAAACAATTGGTTAATTGTTAAGTGTAATGCACAAAAATTGTAAGGACAAATTTCCATACGGACAATAAAGATTATTACTATTATTATGTCAGAAAAGAACGAGTATTCATTCTCTGGCGCAGCCAGGGTCGAGTTTCGTTAAAGGGAGACGAAATTCATCGTATTCCCTTTATCAGTTTCCACTGAGGAATTTTCTGGTGATGTTGCAGGTCTGCAGCAGTACCGCCCTCTGACAGGCAACGAGAGTGTTCCTAGGAATGCCCAGAGCCTTGAAGGTATCTGTGAGGTCAGTTGTTATTATCCCCTCGGTTGATATGACAATGGGGTATATTGTTATTTTAGACAACTTCCGTAAACGTTTAGTCTCCAAGCATAGGTTCCCATACTTTCGTTGTTTTTCCAACTCAGTTTTTCTTAAATTATGAGATAGTGGTACGGCAATGTCAATCATGATAGCGGCTTTTTCTTTTGTATCGATAAGCAGCAGATCTACCGTCAAGTCTACCATTTTGTCTGTCAAAATAGCCCTATCCCAGAACAGCAGGTGATCAGTAGACTCGAGAACCTCTTGTGGTGAGTATTTGTAATAAGGAGGAGTATCCTTCCAGATCAAATTGTGCGTCAAAGCCAGGTGCTGGTGTATTAGCTTTGCAACTTGGTTATGGCGACCTAAGTAGGCAGATTCCGATAGGGCTGAGCATCCTGCCATAATGTGTTCAATCGACTCACCCACATTTCCACATTTTCGGCATTTCTCGACAACATTGAGTTTTAGGATATGCTTTTCGTAATTTTTTGACCTAATTACTATGTCTTGTATAGCTGTAACAAAGCCTTCTGTTTCAGAGTAGAGATGGCCTGTTTTGAGCCATGCTAAGGAAGCAGTCTTGTCGATGTTGTCCCCATGTAACAAATCCGGGAATTTACCATGGAGTGTTTTTCTTCCCATTGGCGAATCTCGTGCCCTACGTCGTCTAGGCCGAGATTAACATTGCTATTATGTAGGTTCAGGGGTTTGCATCGGAGTCGTATTTGCGTAGGAAGGAAACTAGTTCATTGTTGGAGCATGCCGTTTTGAGAATATTTTTGTTTATTATTATTATTATTATAAATATTATTATTAACAATTGGTAATTAACTATTTTGTTTGGTATCTCGAACAAGGGAAAGAAATTGTCCTTAACTAAAGTAGAGGTATAAACTGCATCAGTCATCTTTATAGGTATATATGGAAACGTCAAGTACAATGACGGGTAAAAAACATGTATCCGGCAGGTTACCCTGCGGCTCACTTAAACACTCAAGTCCGACACGTCGTTTTAAGCACAGGGCTTTAATCAGAAACCCGTGGCTGCATTGGCGGCCCTTCTAGTGTATTGTAGAGGATGTTCTGGAATATGAGGAAATTCAACGTAGCGCTTCTTTCGGCCGCGTGTAGTGGCCGAAGAAACAGATGGCAGCTGTTAACATCAACAGATCTATAGATCGCAAGGTCTGAAAGGGGAAACTTTAGTCATAGCTAGATGAGTTGACCAAGTAATTCTGTTATTTAGACTTCAGAGCTAAACTTAAGCCGATTAATGCTAGATGGCGACTGAGACAGCCGGTTGCTGCAACTGATGCGACGTGGTTTTATGTACCAGGTGTGCAGTTATAACATGTTAGATCAATCCAGGCCGATGGAAGTTCAGGTGTGATAGACAATATACAAGGGACATAAATTGAGTCCAGGTGTACTCCAAAATTAAACAGTATAACATTGTATTTGATACTAAATTTTCAAAATATAAATCCAAACCTTAAAATATATTTCACATTTAGACATTAACTCTTTCTCTCATAACTGACGATACCAACGTTGAGTCCATCAGAACATGTTAAATAATAACGGAGAGAAAGAGTTAATGCTCCGGCTTTGGTGTCCGAGAATAGAATAAATGAAACTTTTTAAAACATTAAGGCAATTATGTCCATCCCGGTGCGTAATACAAAATGCTTGCTTTACCCTGTAACCTAGAGCTCTTTATTCTAGCATCATCCAGGTGTTAGATGAAGCAAAGAAGTGACACAAAAAATAGAGCGTAATGACTACTATGCATAAAAAGTTTTGAAAAATGTCCCTAGATATCTTGCAGTATAGCTATATTAAATGTCTGAACGTAACCATTTGAGAAGTTACACTGCAAAGACTTTCTTCCAATCAAATAATAGAACAATTATTTCTTTACGCAAAAGTAAGCAATGTTTTTTTTTTTTATAGATTGAAGATGGACTTTCAAAAGATTTTGTACGCCACTAACATTATACAATGACATTTTCAGCTAACATAGCTAAAAATGTATAATTATTACATTAAATAAAATGTTTAATAATGAAACCTATCATAATACCCTGTTACGTGCACATCTTAGTGTAAATGTTACAAATCTTTCCGGGGCGCTGCTCGGCAGGCGACCTGATTACACTGTGACATAATCAGCATTTGTTTTCTGTTTTCTATCATTCCGTTCATATTGTGTTTATTGTGTTTCAGGGAATAAAAGTGTTTATTGTTTCCTTGGACTAATTTATTAGTGTGCATGTTAAAAACCAGTGTTTCAGTGGATAGCATAAATAAAATGATCGTCAATGAGTCTATGTACACACCCGCCATCTTGGAAACAAATGGCCGATACATAATAGCCGATGCATAATATAATGTAATAATGTTAGATTGGGGGGGGGGGGGGAGGATGACAAGTGACTTGCGCTGGAATTTGGATTATAGTGAGGAGGATTCGCGCAACACGTCGACCTCACTCTCTCGCCCTATAGCCCATCCTTTTCCGGAAGCAAGATTTGGTCAAGACGTCCGGGGACAAGTTTGGGTGCAGTGGATGACCAGAGACTTCCTGCGTGTCTTGTCCTGCTCTTAAGTGCTCCACAGCACTGTGCTGGTATATGCCTTTCTGTCCGATTTGCCGAGTTTTTCACGTTTTGCACAGGCCGCCAAGTCCAGACTTCACATGCTAGGTTTGACAAAAACCTCAGTGTACTGAGTGCCATGGGCACGTCAGATACCCTCTGCCTGGTTTAGCCGGCCAGTCAAAGCCGTTTCCGGGGTGTGGCCGCTGCGCATGCTACAGCTTCTGGGAGCCACAGGAGAGAGTTGGGTACCGAGTGGGGACCAAGAGTGGGCCAAGCCACCCTCGAAAAGAGGGTATGACTGCCTGTCCACTAGAGGTGCTACCCCTCCTAGATACCCCATACACTACTAAATAACAAAATGGACGAACTTGATCGTTGCTGCAAACATTTCTACCAATTCTGTGAAAACTCACTAATCTGTCTCACTGAAACATGGCTAAATGAAATTATTCTTGACGCATCAGTAGACTTGGATGCGATTCTTTTGTACAGATCAGACAGAACAACAGATAGTGGCAAAACAAGAGAAGGAGGACTGGCCATTTATGTCATTAAACAGTACAGCTGTGTCAACAATATTTCAATCAAAACTAAAGTGTGTACGACAGATATTGAACTACTATGTAACAATCACAGGCTATGCTGCCTGCCGAGGGAGTTTGCAGGGATCTACGTCGTGCTTGTGTATATACCACCCACGGCCAACACAGAGAGAGCGGCAGAACATTTACTAGACAAAATCGTACACATGGTCTGGACTATGGGTTCTGATGCTGTCCGGCTTGTTGTTGGACATTTGAATCACCTATTAATGGCTCAGCACTTGCCAGCATGTATACAGTGTGCTGATTTTCCCACACGTCACGATGGGACCTTGGACATGTGTTGTGTCAACATAAGGATTGACTACACAGCTGTATTGTCCTTACAGTCCACCTCGTCACGGTCTGACGACCGCTGTTTTACTGCCACAAAGGGACATGTTTATGAACAACTGCCCAGACAGATGAACTTAACTGTTAATTCATAAATCAAGTTCTGTGAAAACATTATTATATGAAAGAAGGAAATTAAAAACATACAGCTACAATAGACCCTGGATGACCAATATCAAAATGAACATTTTGCCATCATCTAGATGTACATAGATGTCTATTTCTAAGCTCTGGTTATGAGTGTGTTGTATGTATTCTTTTCGTGTGTGAATGTTGTTTGTATGTGCATCTATAGCGTAAATCTATGTTGTTGTTGTACATTATTTACGCTGATGTTGTCAATTGTAGTCAAAACAAATTTCCATTTGTTTGGATCAATAAGTTATCTTATCTTATCTTATGTTACGTGCGCATCTTAGTGTAAATGTGAAAGAGTGCAAATGCCTGCTGAAAGGGAGATCGAAATGGAGACACAAAAACCAATGGTGTTTATATTGTTATGAATATTAAACTACTTATAAACTATGATGCTGACATTGAAGTTGATGTATTGTATTGTATTAACAAACGTAACAAGTGGCGCCCAACATAAAGGTAGAACCCACGTGTCCCTATAAACATAGTTCATCTCCTGTCAACATACAGTAGAGTTTTTTAAGGTAAACTCTAGATCTAGCGACAGAATACTATTCGATTAGACTAATAATAATAATCTTCAAATCTGAAGATTAGTGAGGAGTGCAGTAACAAACGTAACATACCCCCTCTCTCTTTAGCATTTGTATGGTAATAAAAATGTGTACATAATCTTTATATATAATTCTTAAAGTAAAAGGTCAAACGAGCAAAAAGTAAATGGGAAGATCCCATGGCGCAGCACGGTATGAATGAAAAATGGTGCATCCCAATCCGCACTATTTTCATTCACCAAATAGCATAGACATAAATAAATATAGACTGGAAAAAGGAAATAACTTCATGTAACTTGAAAACATGTATATATATATAATATTGAATTCGGATTTCCAAATTATGAAAAATTAAAAAAATTCATGATCTGCAGTCTTAGAGATTAAACACAATTTATAGACATTAAAAAGTATACACAATGGCAATGCAGCTATTTTTGTTTCATAAAACTCTCTTATGAATTTGTGTAGTGAATGGAAGTGAGGTTAAAAAATGAATGGAAATTGGAGCATCCCAATATTTTGTGAATGAAAGTGGTGTTTATATAATTCTCTTCTTCTCAATTTTTGTCATAATATTAAAAGTATTTCCAGATTATTGTGTCGTAAGACTATTGAAACTAGAACAACAACAATACACAGATAGAGTATACTCTCAGGTTTCACTTTAGAAGTACTTTAATTACGCACATTCGTTCATTAGACATGATTACGAAATGTAACTCATCTCTCTATTCCTAGATCTAGATCTAGATCTAAAACTCGAATTCAACTCTAAGATTATAAAACTTCTCTTCGCAAATATAGTTTTATGCTTTAGCACATGAACATACTAATTAAGTCCATTCATTTCATATTTTAATCAAATTAACATTCAAATTGGTTTTTCTAAAGCATTGTTACATGAGTGCAACTCTATTCTTAATATCGCGTAAATTAAGGTCAATTAGATATTCTTAGCTCCATTCATAGAATTTTTTATTCATAAATTCACTAATTCGCTTTACTTATAACAAGTAAATGGGAAGATCCCATGGCGCAGCATGGTGTGAATGGGAAATAATATATCCAAATCCACACTATTTTCATTCACAAAATAGCATAGCATATTTTTTTTACTTTAAAAAGATTTTAATAATGTCCGGAAATTTCCAGGACTTTTTCGACCGGCGGCATATCTTTTAATAACATTTCAGGAGATTTTAAAGAGGCCGCGGGAAATCTGTTATATGTTATAAAATGGTTCAATTTAATAATTTATACACCTAAAATTTAGCATGGGTCCAAAGAATGTGCGATACCCACTGTGGTCGCATATGTTGCAGTGTTTAAGGCCTGCCTTGGAAAATAGCGGCGTATGCTATGCCCCCGGTCGACTAGTTGTTGATAAAATATAATGAACAAAGTAATTGGTTAACTATATCTTGAATGATTGACCTTTCTCATTGGGTTGGTTGGTGCTGAAGCAAGCGTGTATAGAACTCCTGTGGAAACAGAAAATGTTAAGTCCGGAACACTTCTGGTTGTGTGTGTGTGTTTTCTAAACTTGAAGAAAAGGTCTTTCAGTCTGTGAAGATCCTGTCATCATGCTATATTGAGCACACAAATAAATAATAATAGTGCTGAAATAATAACTTATACGATTGCAAGGTAGCTAGGTAAAACAAAAATAAGTTACTATCCAAGCTTATACCAAAAAATATATATAAATGTTTTAGCAAACCACTTAAAGGATACAATTATCAGAGATAAAGAGACTTAAATGCTGCAAGGTACTCTGGTATCTTGTATTACAGCACACTTAACATAGATATCTGAAGTTGTAAGATATATTAACAGCAGCAGTGGTAATGTTGAAATGGCAGAAATGATAATTTAAAACGCATGGAAAGAGATAGGCTTAAAATATTGATATTATGAGCTCAGAGACATGGAATGCAGCTACAATATCAAGGATTCATGAAGAAGTGCAGGCAGTAATACATGAAGAACAGAAAAGAAACTTGAAGGGATGTGTGCACCGTTTACTTAAGCTATTTGGTGAAAACTTTTAATCATAAAGCACCTTCAGTATTCATTTATCTCGGTTCTCTAGAAACTGTTTTCTTTCTTTGCCGCTGTTACCAATCAATGGGATATTTTAATTGATGATAGAGTGTCATATGAACAACTCGCTGGTGTGCTCATGGTGTTGCTGTTAGACCTATGAAAGAACAATCTTATAAAAGTGTGACCTTTGCCGTCTCTCTGAAAATACAAACACTAGAGGAGCACATGTTTTTATTACAATAGTGAAATTCATAGGTAAAAACAAAACTGCTAGCGACAGTAGACATTGGAGGTGTTTCCTTTTAAAGATTAAAGTGTTTACTGCTTAACACGAGCGTCGACTCTACATCTGTTGTTCTGCCTTTCGTTATTGTTATTGAGTTAGTTGGAGTTTAGCTTCTGTTAAGTTCAACGGTTGGATCCAACACAGCGAAGAGGCGCGCAACAACGGCAATGGATAATTTTAAATTGTTCAGTGAAATATACAATCACACTATTTGGCTTTCAGCATTGAATCAATGTAACAAGATCTTTTGTCCAGGGGCTTTTGTTACGTACACTACATGTAATTTGCTTTTAAGATAAGATAAGATAATTTTTATTGATCCAATCTAATGGAAATTCAGTGTGATTACAATTGAAACTAAATTAAAAACTAAAAGAAAATGTGTAGTGTTGTGTGAAGACATCAAACTAAGTTACCACAAAAGCTATTATTCGTAAATTTATGTTTTGTATTTGATTTATACAATGTCTTACAGTGTGGTCGCAAAAAGTCTTTTAATTTAACGGTAATGGTTATGTCGCAAACTACATCTAATGTAAATAATAAACAATCTCTATCTCTGTTAAAAGTTACAAAAAATACAATAAACATACATTCAGGTAACTCTGCCCATCTAATGCGTGTTACCTATGGTGTACACATGTTACATGTATCAGCAGGTAATGAGATAAAAAAAAACTCCTTTTGCTATTTAGCATTCATTAACAAAAACAATATGAATGCATCAACATATTTAAAAAAATCCTAATGAGTTCATCTGCTGTCTGTTGATAGCGATGTTTAGGATTGGGCTAATTCCACTAATGAAAAATCGTGTTTAGTAATTTTTAAAGACTTATAGGTCAGTTAGTCTTGTGTTGTATGGTGAAGTTATCCATTCTAAAGATGTGTGCTTCTTATTATGTGATTGGCTGTCCATTATTTCCATTTATTTAGTTTGTACTACTATTTAAAAGATATTTAACCAAATCTTGCAAATATAATTGATCAATCACTCAACATATCTATGAGGGGCCTGTTTCTCAAAACAAATTACACAACCTGTTACAACCTGTTACAGTTGAAGACGTTTAACCAATCAGTAATATGTTGGCGTCATCGCATTGTATAATATCTATTTAATCTATTAATAGACCACCATTCATCTCATCTTAAAATAAGCACCTTCGAAATAAATTACGGCAAGGTTTGTCGTGTTTTCTATCATCTTATGGTAAGTGGAATCTATCTATCTATCTATCAATCTATCTATCTATCTATCTATCAATCTATCTATCAATCTATCTATCAATCTATCTATCAATCTATCTATATATATATCTAGCTTTCTATCTGTCTTTGTGTCTGTCTGTCAGTCTGTCCTTCTTTTTAAAGTATGTAAATGCTTGGGCAGATGTAAGCCAAATTTAACTGTGGAGGTGTTAAAAAATTTTTTACACTAATACATTATTATCATTATTTTTTTCCGATTTCAAAAATTTTTCTATTGATGTGTTTCAATAGGTTGAAAAATAGAAATTTTAACTGAACAAAGTAATACTTTAACATTACACTTATGCTCCCTTTTTAGCTTCGAAACACTGTATTGCTCTGATAGTTGTGCAAACTTCTGTAGACAATTTATTATTTTTACAAATAAATTGTGACAATGAATGTCTATAAGAGATAGGAGACATCCTTCTTTTGAGGGCTAAAACAATACAAACAAAGTATAGATATACATTTTGCTCAAAATACGAACGAATATGGCACGATTGCGGTTAGTGTTATTTAAGTGTTAACGAAAGAAATCATAGGGCTAGCTATAAAACTTGAAAATAAAATTGAGTAGCCAAGAAATTAAACAGAGTAAACCTACGGAATCACAATAGAGTAAACCTAAGGAAATTTAATATTGTAAACATACGGGAATTTAATAGCGAAAATCCACGGAATTCAATAGATTAAACCAACGGGGATTCAACAGAGTAAGCCTAAGGGAACAGAATAGAGTGAACCTACGGGAATTTTATAAAATATACCTTATGGAAATTCAATAGAGAAAACTTACGAGAATTCAATAGAGTAAACCTACGGGAATTCAATAGAGTAAACCTACGGGATTTCAATAGAGTAAACATACG
>JADKLZ010040398.1:0-14561 GCA_021533235.1 Biomphalaria straminea
CACAAGAAGAGGTTCTTATAGAACTTCAACTTCTTAAGCAGATTAGCCCTCATAACAGGAAGTGCTCAATGGAGACCTTTAGGTAGACTGACAATCTCAAAGAGGGCATCTCCTTGCACCACGTTACCTTAAATTTAGAATTTACTGAAGATTTCAAGGACCTGAGCAGCGGAAGGTCTGTGGTCGGGGTCAGCTTGCATGAGGAATGTAACAATCCTTCTGGAAGAGAAAACATTAAAATAAAGAGATTATTTTAAACAATTTACATAAAAAATAAATAAATAAAAAGAACAAAATACAAGTTGAAATCAATGTATCGAATGTTTACCTGTAAATGTAAGGGACACTCAAGCTTGTCCTTATGATGTCCAGAAAATCTACTTTTGAAGGTCTTGTTTTCATGACTATAGTCCAGCAGGTCATCCCAAATGCATACATGTCAACCTGGAGAAAGGAGTACCAATAACAATTACATCAATGGTTCTAAATATCAATCTTCAAAATAATGTAAATCTATAATAAAAATATAAAATTTTTAACAAAACAATTATGTGGCTTATACTTTAAATACTGGCGGACTAATTTTATTATAAATATGTTCAAATATATTCCAATAAAAGCTTCTTTAATATTTCAACCATTCATCTAAAGGATATTTGTATTTGTTAAATGCCTAAGGCAACAAAAACTTTTTCATATATATCCCCCCTCTCCCTTCCCTCTAACTGCCTAGCGCAATGAGCAGGTTATAAGCAGGAGAGATTTGCAATATAAAAGCAATTTTAAAATAAAGTATGAGCACATTTGATATGCAATACCTTGAAAGGATTGACTCTTTCATCAGAGTATGTTTCTGGCGCTCTGTAATATTCCGTTCCAAGCTGTACAAAGATTTCCACTTGCTTGTTTGGAAGAACTTTAGAGAAGCCAAAGTCTGAGAGAAGAATGTTGTCGTCGTCGTCAATGAGAATGTTGTTTCCTTTGATATCAAGATGGACCGTGTTTTTATCATGGAGGTAGTGTATGGCCTGGCACAGCTAAAATATATAGCAAAACATTTTGATAACAGCTATTAATGTTGTTTTTTTTTAAATGTTAAATGTTATTCAAAAGAAGAAAACTGTTTTACTATTTATTATGCTTTATTTTTATAAGAATTTGTATGACATTAGTCTAGAGCAACGCAGAGATCGGACATATTTAAGGTAGGATCTATTTAACTAAAATCAAAGTTATTTATAAAATAGTTAGGAAATTTTGAGATGGTGGATGTGTATGATTTCAACTTTTTTAAATAATAAAAATGATGGAGTGGAGTGAGTAGTTAAACAGATGTCTTACGTAGGCATAGTTGCTAAATTGATTTAGACTTTTAATTATGTAAAATTTACCCTTTTTATATCTTTATTTTTATTTTAAAGTAATAATTAAAACATCATATTTAAAACTAAACAATATAGTCTAAATCTAGATTTGTAGTAATGTCGATCCTTTCAATGTATTCAATCTGCTAGCTGACTAGTTAATACTTAAAACGAAATAGTTTTATAATAGGTTATAAGTTTTCTGCGTTTAACAATTACGTCCGGTTCTAGCTCTCACAAAATTCCAGACCATAGACCTTTTGCTATGTAGATGTATAAAACCTGATCTAGATCTAGACTCGAAGTATTTCTATTTTAAAAAAAAAGAAAGTTTACGCCTGGCATATCTAATATATAAAATGATATGTGAGGCGTATGTATGTATGTATGAGCCGAATGGAAATCAAAACTGCTTGACTGATCTTGATAAAACTTGACAGAAATGTTCCTTGGGTACCAACTTAGGCCGTAGTGTTTGTATTGTAGCCCTAAAACAAACGTAAGACCCTTAAAAAAATAAAGTTGACCAAGTCTATTACAGCTATAATATTTTATGAATCTAGGCTTTGATTAAAATGTTGACATGAGAAAAAGATCGAAAGGATTTAGATGTAGATCTAATTTTAAGAAATACACTTGTACTTATAGATTTTTACTTTGACGCATGAAAATACAAAATATAGTCTAATGATTTTATTATTTAACAAAATTAAGCTTCAAATTTGTGTTTCAAAAGGCTTTTTACACAAGTTAGTTCTTTATATCAGCAAGCGTAGATATCCTTACGCACATTCGTTCATTAGACATTTCACGAAATGTTACACATCGCTCTATTCCTAGCACAGCGAACGTGAAATGAGGTCACGTCCCTAGGTCTAAAACTCTAAGATGATAGAACTTCTCTTCGCAACGATAGTTTTATACTTTAGCACATGAACACACTAATTATAGTCCATTCATTTCATATTTTAATCAAATTAACATTGAAATTTGTTTTCCGAAAGCATTTTTCATGCATTCGTTCGCGAAGCCGTGTTTAGATATATTCTAATAGTTTCATTCATAGCGTACATCTAATTAAAAAGGTCACGCATGCGCACAATGAACTCTATCCAAGCCAATATTTAACTCTAGATTACTGTATAGTTTAGACATAGACATAAATAAGTATAGACTGGCCAATAAGATATTTTTATGAAGGGAACATTTGTGATTTGCAAATTAGTGTACTATGGTACTATACAGCATGAGCAGTATAAAAGTTAAGTATTCATATCTATTTCAGCCATAACCTATATAAGTATTGCAATATTTTCACTATTGTGTTTTTTTTTATCTCTTAGCGTGACTGTAATGTCAATTAATCATAATGTTTATTTTTTGTTCTGAAACTGTTTTTTTTTAATTTTAGCTTATTTGAACATTCTGCTGAAAAAATCCCTAGTTTCACTAATTCAAAGTTATATATAAGGACTGGATCCTTTATTTATGCTATCTATGCCATTTTGTGAATGAAAATAGTGCGGATTTGGATACACCATTTTTCTTTCACACCATGCTGCGTAAATAAGGAGGAAGTGTAGTTTTGTTTAATCTTTAAGACTAAAGATCGTGCAAATTGACAGATTTCGGAAATCCGAATACAATGGATATACATTTTTTCAAGTTACATAAATTTACTTCCTGTTTCCAGTCTATATTTATTTATGTCTATGAGTTTAGATTTACATCTAGATCTATATTTAACTCAAGATCTACCTAATAGGGTTTGTTGTTGAACATATATGTGTCAGACGCAAATAGCCCAATTTTTCTGTAAAGGAAATTACAAAAGTCATTTCTTCTATATAAAATTCAACCACAGACCTATATATACTACAATAAATTTACGTTTTTGATTTCGAGTTTCGATTTATTTAGTGGTTACTGTTTTACTATTGCATACCAAGTATTAGAGTTTAGAAAAACCCAGTTTCTTTTCTTGTGCAATACTACATATCATTTCTCTGTTAGTATGTCCTATATTTAGATCTATAATCTAATTCTAGTCTAGATCCATATATAAAACTCGAATAGATCTAGTAATAGTATAGATTCTATCCTATGCTATTCCTATAGTCATTTTTTATTAGAATAAAGTATAGATATTAATAAAGACTAAAGTTGATTAATTATTAGATTATTATATATAGACATAGGACATAGATCTAATAATTTAGGCTACCGTAATACATTTACCATAAAGCCATAATCTATACTTAACTTAATGTACTTAACTAGATCTATAGATCTATCTATAATTTGGTCAATCTAGATCTATACAATATTCTTTATAATACTTCTACTTATTTAATAAGTTAGTACTTAGACTTAGATCTATTATAGTTTATAATAGATTTACTTTTCAATGCCTAGACCTAATAAAAAAATTGCTAATGATTTCTAAGGCCTACTAGATCTAGGTCTAGACTTAATTTAAATCTAGTCTAAAATAATGACTGTCTAAGACTCGAGATGATTGAGACTTTCACATACAGATGTTGTTAGTAATACGATTAATAATGTCGGCTAAATGTCGGCGGGCAAAAACCAAGGTTAGGAGGATACTTATTAGGGAACTCTTGTATGCTGATGATGCAGCATTGTAGCTGACTCTGATATTCAGCTCCAGACCCTGGTTTACAAACTATCTGCTGCTTGCCAGAAGTTCGGCAACCTGCAACCGCAGCTGTGTATCAAGGATTGGCCTCTTTAGCCACACAAGAAGTTGCAAAGGGAAAACATCGTCTCACGAGACGTAAAATGCCACAGAGAGATTGTCGGCTAAAAGTAAACTGTATTCATATATAAAATTCTTTTTTTTTTGTACTAAAAAAAATAGGTGCCGGTACTCATGGTAGATTGCCTAACTTTCAACTACTAATAAATTAACAATTAACGTTGAAATACTATAAAAGTAATAATTTTTCCCGACATTGAAAAAACTGCCGGTACAAGTACCGGTGCGTACCATCACAAAAATATATGTATAACTTAATCTTCTTTCATTTACATTTTTTTTTGCGGGGTTATTGCTACTTAATACATTGATACCGGATCGATTTATATAGGGCCTAAGTATACAAGCAGGATCTCAAGCATTGGGTACATTTATTTTTTAAATACAAAGTTTTATGGAAGAGGCAATCATGGGCGCCCGCAGGGATGTGCCTCTGACTTCTGAGTAGTCACGTTTTAGCCATTAAAAATATTAATGAAATACTTCTTCCAGGTGTGTTTTTTTATTACGTAGATGTAGATTTGATCAGAATCCAGGCTACGCAGTATACTAGAGAAAGCCGAGAAGATCGAAAAGAGCTGGGAAACCATAAAAAAAAAAATTAGCAATAGACTGGCCGGGATTCTAGCTTTTGCTGTCTTTGTTTACGTGACTGAGCCAACCTCTAAATTTGCAAAATAAAATAACATATCAAAATTGTATCTTCAACCAATCAGAAATTCTAAATCTAAAGGCCTATCATTGGATCATTGTTAGTTCCCGAAAAAGTAATGCTTCTACTGAAGTACAGCTGTAAAGACATGCTATTATTTTAACTAGAATAGGCAAATCTGTAGTTCATGTCCGACCATGTATGATTTATTATAGGCTTGCAATTTTTTGCACATTTGTCTATATTTGCATATAGATTTAGTTATTATGAATGCCACAAGGTCGACTTTGACAGACATTCGTATGGTGATTTAACAGAAGGCAGGAGATCCGCTGGTCTTCCACTGATAAGGTACACTGGTGTATGCAAAGCGACATAAAGCTCTTCAAAGTCGGCACTAACAGCTGGGAAAAAGTGGCACTAGATAGATCCACAAGAAAAGTAACCTTTAAAAGAAAGTCCTGGATTGCAGATGCCAAGCAAAATAGAAGCAGAAATAATGGTGAAAGTACAAAGGATTGGCCTCTTTATTCACACAAGAAGTTACAAGGAATAAAATCATTTAAAGTTTAAAATCACAAAAAAATTTTATCGAAAAATGCCGGGTACTTGAAATAAGCTAGTACTAAAAAAACAACACAGATCTTGGGTAAAATACTCATCAAATAAAGTACTGTAAATGTGCACTTTCCCGCGCTATTTTTAACTCTTTTTCTTTTTATAGCCTCTATCTGGTTTGATCTCAACCACCCGTATTTTTGTGCAGAATTTTTTTCTCTATCAGGAACACTTATTATTATAGCATAATAATGTCAGTTTAATTTATAAAGAGAACTGAAAAATGCAAAGTTAGATAGGGAAAAAAGTTACTTCCGGTCCAATAGTTTTGAAAAAAGATACCAAACCGACTAATGCAACAAACCCTATTGTGTGTACTTTATTTATGTGTCTATAAATTTGTTTAATCTATAAGACTGAAAATCGTGTATTTTTTTTCAAATTTTCATGAATTCGAAAATCCGAATACAATACAAGTTACATGAAGTTACTTCCTTTTTCCATTCTATATTTATTTATGTCTATGGTCCTGTTCCTCACGATGCACAGTCTTACACAGTCTCGACTTCGGGGCCCGATTTTGAGGTTTGTGTTTCTACACAAATTGTCTCTGTAACCTTGTTTTATTTGTGCATGCTTTCTATTACGTTCGCGCTGATAGCTTATAAAGGAAAAACGACTATGGTTAATTGGGAGGGGGGGTTAAAAAGACGAAACGATGCAGACGAACACGTTACACATCACTACACCTTTTATTTTTTTTACGTGTGGTTGTGTGTGATTGCTGAGAATGTTTGTGGGAGAATGTGTTTGTTGTATGAAAGAGAAAGAATGTGTTTGTTGTATGAAAGAGAAAGAATGTGTTTGTTGTGAGAAAGAGAGAGAATGTGTTTGTTGTAAGAAAGAGAGTAAATGTGTTTGTTGTAAGAAAGAGAGTGAATGTGTTTGTTGTGAGAAAGAGAGTAAATGTGTTTGTTGTAAGAAAGAGAGAGAATGTGTTTGTTGTGAGAAAGTGCGAGAATGTCTTTGTAGTAAGAAAGAGTGAGAATGTCTTTGTCGCATGAGAGAGAGTGAGTGAGAGAGTGAAAGAGAGAATGAAAGAAAGAGTGAATGTGAGAGTGAAAGAGAGAGTGAATGTGAGAATGAAAATAGCGTGAAAGAAAAAATGAAAGAGAGTATGAAAGAGAGAATTAAAGAGAGAATGAAAGAAAGAGTGAAAGAGAGAGAAAGATTGCACGATCAGACCTTTACATTACAGAAGCACAACACAAACAATAAAGCATTATTACACATTGGTTTAGTAAGGTCTAACACAACTCAAACACTAGTTCTCAATACAAAACATGCATTCCCCCTACTAAATAGTCGTTCCTTGCTCCCGTTAGCTAGCGAACTTCTCCAACCAAACAAATGTAGACAAAAACGAACAACCAAAACGAGGCAGCAGAACAAATAACATGTAGCTTTTTCTTAAGGAACACTAAATTTGGGTAAAAAGGTCTAAATTTTTTATTTTCAGTTTTAACCTAATTTAAATAGCCCAATTTTAAATTTAATTTTTTTTTTTTTTTTTTTTTTATTTTTTCAAAAAAATATTTTTTTATTAACTTTTTTTTTTACTACTCCTTCACTAATTCTGCATATAATTCAATCAAACTTGTCCAGCTTATTATTTATACCATGTACAACAACTTCTATAGAACATTTTTTTCAAATTGGAATTAATATTTTACCTTAATTGCAATAAAATGCTTGAAAAAAAAAATTAGCAAGATTAGAAATCAATTTTTTAAAAAAGTTTTTACTATATTTAGAAACTAATCTATAGAAACTGTTCTTGAATGATTGTCTACACTTTGCATATTTTTGTTTGGCAATAGCTTAAACAGTACCAGGAAAAAGAAGAAGAGGCAGACAGAGAAAGCGATGGGAAGACAACATTAAAGAATGGACGGGCCTACCATTGAACGAGGTTTTAATCAGGGCAAAGGATAGAGAGGAATGGAGAAAGATGGTCTACAAGTATTGCTTGGTGCCCCAACGGTCCATCAGACTAGGGATAGGTAACAGATACATAGTTTTAAAGCCTTAGCGATTTAACTCTTTCTCTCCTGATCGACAATATCATCTTTGATTTCGACCTCATGAAATTTAAATAGTGTTTAATTTTTTTAACTTGGCTTTGAATTATTTAAAAAGAGAATGCATTCCCCTTCACATCTATACCAAAATAGAACATTTACTTATAACAAATAACAAAGCTATTGAAGCCAATTCATAAGAGGATAATGAAATAGTAATAAGCAAATTGAATAATTCATTTAAAACGTGGAAACATAATTACGGAGAGAAAGAGTTAAAAACAATAAACAAAAATCCATTATGGTGGCCGTTGCCATTATAACTATTAATAACAAAACATTTTTATCAACATTTATTTCAATGGTTATTCATAGTATTGTAATATATTACATTAAGCAACTCAACGGCAAGGAAAACAATAACAATATAAGTTTAATCAACATAGATCTCCAAACAAGGCCGATATCAACAACCAACATTACATCGAGTCTTCTTTCCTGTGTCCAACTATTGTCATCACAGTGTTTTAATAGTGCACAAATGCGCACCACAATAATGGTGTGGAAACAAGAGTTACAGCAGTATATATATATAAAGTTTGGAGTAATTTGATTAATAAATTTTACAAAAAGGTGTCAAGTGTCCAACATAATAGCCTTAGCTACCAGATATCACACGCGGCATGCGGGTCTTTACTATCGTATCACTAATTTAGTCAGGGCCGCTCCTAGCAATTGCGGGGCTCTATGCGAAACTGATTGGGTGGGGCCTAGTTAGGGTGACAAATAAGATAATACGTCAAAATTAAGATTTTGGATAAGAAAAAAAAATCGACTTTATTTTGTTCTTTACTAAGTAACAAATGCAATATAATTAACTTTACTTAACGAGCCTTGCAACCTACTGCATATTTATAAGCCCGTGGCTTTAAAGTCAATAAAGTTAGCCATGATTCTATCTTGTATTGTAAATACAGCGATGTGTGTAGCAGTCAATCCCAAAAGAATATTGAAATGTAGATTTGCAGATTTACTTCACTATAGCACAAATATTAAGGGCGCTGTGACTAAGCTTCATTGCTGTAGGTCCCGGGTTCGAATCCTGGTGAAGACTGGAGTTGTTTTTTTTTCGGGATTTTCGGGCGCTCTTGTGTCCACCCAACTCTAATGGGTACCTGACATTAGTTGGGGAAAAGTAAAGGCGGTTGGTCGTTGTGCTGGCCACATGACACCCTCGTTAACCTAGTTAACCGTAGTCCACAGAATCAGATGACCTTTACATCATCTGCCCTATAGACCACAAGGGCTGAAACGGGACTTTATTTTATAAATTGTTTTATAAAATAGTTTTACAAATGAAAGAACTACAACTTTTCATTATGTCAAAGCTTTTGAAGTTAGTTAAGCCAAAAATGTTTAATTGTCTTTGGATGTTTTTTTTTTGTATGTAACCGCCACATTGTTACTTGAAACTTTTGTTGTTAAGTTTTTGTGTTTGATGTCTTGGTTGTGCAACTGATATTCAAAAGGCATAATTAAAAAAATCTAACAATATTTAAAATTATTATCCCAGCTAGTTCCTGTCCATTCGGATCTTTAGGTCCTCCTCTACGTTATGTTCCCAGGGAGTTCCACTCTAAGGCCAGTCTAGCTCCTTTGGTGGCATCTTGCCATGGGATTTTACTTATTCACTATTTTTTAAGCACACTTTCCTAATGCATAATATTTGCACAGAGTTTACGGTCGGTCACAAAAAATAGGACAGGTTGGCTGTACTCAAATTAGGTCACTAAACTTAGGTCACACACATTGCCAAACAAAAAGAACGAAATGCCTGACAGACGTTAATAAAAAAAAAATATTTTTTTAATAAATAAATAAAATAAAAAGTTAGAAAGTGTGTCATAGTGTGTCTAGAAGATTCTATAAAAAGAGCATAAAAGACGAGATACGATAAGTTAGCAAGAGAGAGAAAGAGAAAGAAAGAGAGAGAGAGAGAGAGAGAGAGAGACCGAGTTTTAGAACTATTTGGCAAGAAAGTTTGATCTAGATGTCGCTAATTTAAAAGTAAAACATGGTTAGCTCATTAGCATCATTATTGTATCCTGTATCTACTTTGGACATGTATGTATACTGCCTACAATTCAGTTTAACGTTATTAAATTCAAACCAAATAGAACAATGTCCTATTATTGCATCATAGCAGTATTTCAATTAGTGGGTACTATAGTAATGGCATCCCCAGCACTGCATAAATCCAATGATTGTGGAGGAAGTCTACCTCTAATAACATCGTATAATAACATGGTCTAACCCCAATAGGGTTTGTTGCTGAACATATATGTACCAGACGCGAATAGCCATAGACATATATAGACTGGAAAAAGGAAGTAACTTTATGTAACTTGAAAAAATGTATATCCATTGTATTCGGATTTCCGAAATCTGACAATTAGTCTTAAAGATTAAACATAACTACACTTCATCCTTATTTACACAGCATGGTGTGAAAGAAAAATGGTGTATCCAAATCCGTACTATTTTCATTCACAAAATGGCATAGATAGCATAAATAAATATACACTGAAAAAAAGAAATAAAGGATTCAGTCCTTAACTTTGAATTAGTGAAACTAAGGATTTTTTCAGCAGAATGTCCAAATAAGTTAAAATTAAAAAAAAACAACAGTTTCAGAACAAAAATATAAACATTATGATTAATTGACATTACAGTCACGCTAAGAGATAAAAAAAAAACACAATAGTGAAAATATTGCAATACTTATATAGGTTATGGCTGAAATAGATATGAATACTTAACTTTTATACTGCTCATGCTGTATAGTATAGAACACTAATTTGCAAATCACAATTGTTCCCTTCATAAAAATATCTTATTGGCCAGTCTATACTTATTTATATCTATGCGAATAGCCCAATTTTTCTGTAAAGGAAATTAAAAAAGTCATTTCTTCTATATAAAATTCAACCACAGACCTATATATACTACAAAAAAATTACGTTTTTGATTTCGAGGTTCGATTTATTTAGTGGTTACTGTTTTACTATTGCATACCAAGTATTAGAGTTTAGAAAAACCCAGTTTCTTTTCTTGTGCAATACTACATATCATTTCTCTGTTAGTATGTCCTATATTTAGATCTATAATCTAATTCTAGTCTAGATCCATATATAAAACTCGAATAGATCTAGTAATAGTATAGATTCTATCCTATGCTATTCCTATAGTCATTTTTTTTTAGAATAAAGTATAGATATTAATAAAGACTAAAGTTGATTAATTATTAGATTATTATATACTAGTTGACCGGCGGCATAGCATACGCCGCTATTTACCAGGGCCGGCGACCGCAGTGGGGCCCGCATTTCATAGGACACGCAATTTTATAGGACCCGCTCTAATTTAAAGTGTAAAAATGATTAAATTAAGCCATTTTATTACTTACAACAGATTCCCCGCGCCATCCTGTCGATTTAAATGAGCCCCAGGAGCACTAACACATCTATAATCAAGAAAAGTTTGTATTCGTCATGTTGGAAACATGCAATGCAATTTTTAAATTTTTCATATCATACGCCGCTATTTTGCAGGGCAGGCCTTATAGGCACTGCAACATATGCGACCGCAGTGGGCCCTGCACTTTCTTTGGTCCCGTGCTAATTTTTAGGTGTATAAATTATTAAATTGAACCATTTTATAACATGATATAACAGATTTCCCTCGCTAAAGTCAAACCTGAGAGTAGTATCTATCTGTGTATTGACTGGTAGTCGTTCTTATCACACAAAACAATCTCTTCCGGCTTCTACTTTTTTAACCTTTCTTCCATTCACTACACAAATTCATAAGAGTTTTATGAAACAAAAATGTGTGCATTGCAATAGGGTTTGTTGCTGAACATATATGTGTCAGACGCGAATAGCCCAATTTTTCTGTAAAGGAAATTACAAAAGTCATTTCTTCTATATAAAATTCAACCAGACCTATATATACTACAATAAATTTACGTTTTTGATTTCGAGTTTCGATTTATTTAGTGGTTACTGTTTTACTATTGCATACCAATTATTAGAGTTTAGAAAAACCCAGTTTCTTTTCTTGTCCAAAACTACATATCATTTCTCTGTTAGTATGTCCTATATTTAGATTTATAATCTAATTCTAGTCTAGATCCATATATAAAACTCGTATAGATCTAGTAATAGTATAGATTCTATCCTATGCTATTCCTATAGTCATTCTTTTATTAGAATAAAGTATAGATATTAATAAAGACTAAAGTTGATTAATTATTAGATTATTATATATTATAATATATATACATAGGACATAGATCTAATAATTTAGGCTACCGTAATACATTTACCATAAAGCCATAATCTATACTTAACTTAATGTACTTAACTAGATCTGTAGATCTATCTATAATTTAGTCAATCTAGATTCTAGATCTATACAATATTCATTATAATACTTCTACTTATTTAATAAGTTAGTACTTAGACTTAGATCTATTATAGTTTATAATAGATTTACTTTTCAATGTCTAGACCTAATAATAGTAATAGGCCTACTAGATCTAGGTCTAGACTTAACTTAAATCTAGTCTAAAATAATGACTGTCTAAGCCTCGAGATGATTAAGATTTTCACATACAGATGTTGTTAGTAATACGGTTAATAATGTCGGCTGAATGTCTTCGGGCAAAAACCAAGGTTAGGAGGATACTTATTAGGGAACTCTTGTATGCTGATGGTGCAGCATTGTAGCTGACTCTGATATTCAGCTCCAGACCCTGGTTTACAAACTATCTGCTGCTTGCCAGAAGTTCGGCAACCTGCAACCGCAGCTGTGTATCAAGGATTGGCCTCTTTAGCCACACAAGAAGTTGCAAAGGGAAAACATCGTCTCACGAGACGTAAAATGCCACAGAGAGAATGTCGGCTGAAAGTAAACTGTATTCATATATAATTTTTTTTTTTTTTTTACTAAAAAAAATAGGTGCCGGTACTCATGAGAGATTGCCTAAATTTCAACTACTAATAAATTAACAATTAACGTTGAAATACTATAAAAGTAATAATTTTTCCCGACATTAAAAAAGGTGCCGGTACAAGTACCGGTGCGTACCATCATAAAAATATATGTATAACTTAATCTTCTTTCATTTACATTTTTTGCGGGGTTATTGCTACTTAATACATTGATATCGGATCGGTTTATATAGGGCCTAAGTATACAAGCAGGATCTCAAGCAATGGGTACATTTATTTTTTAAATACAAAGTTTTATGGAAGAGGCTTGCAATTCTTTTCACATTTGTCTATATTTGCACATAGATTTAGTTATTATGAATGCCACAAGGTCAACTTTGACAGACATTCGTATGGTGATTTAACAGAAGGCAGGAGATCCACTGGTCTTCCACTGCTAAGGTACACTGGTGTATGCAAACGCGACATAAAGCTCTTCAAAGTCGGCATTAACAGCTGGGAAAAAGTGGCACTAGATAGATCCACAAGAAAAGTAACCTCTAAAAGAAAGTCCTGGATTGCAGATGCCAAGCACAATAGAAGCAGAAATAATGGTGAAAGTACAAAGGATTGGCCTCTTTACTCACTCAAGAAGCTACAAGGAATAAAATCATTTAAAGTTTAAAATCACTAAAAAATGTTTTTTATTTTTTTTTGTTCATGAAATTGTGTATCGAAAAATGCCGGGTACTTGAAATAAGCTAGTACTAAAAAAACAACACAGGTCTTGGGTAAAATACTCATCAAATAAAGTACTGTAAATGTGCACTTTCCCGCGCTATTTTTAACTCTTTTTCTTTTAATAGCCTCTATCTGGTTTGATCTCAACCACCCGTATTTTTGTGCAGAATTTTTTTCTCTATCAGGCACACTTATTATTATAGCATAATAATGTCAGTTTAATTTATAAAGAGAACTGAAAAATGCAAAGTTATATAGGGAAAAAAGCCACTTCCGGCCCAATAGTTTTGTAAAAAGATACGAAACGGACTAGTGCAACAAACCCTATTCTTTAACTCATGAGCATACTAAATTAAGTCTATTTATTTCTAATTTTAATTGAATATACGTAGGCCTACAAGCAAATGTTTTTATTTGAAAATATGGAATTAGATCTACGTCGATCAGCTATTTTGAAAGCTTTATTCATACTATTTTACATTTACGCATTCCTTAACTTATAACATTATTATTTCGTTTAATTGTTTACATAACACTCTCAGCGCTCAGTTATACACAAATAAAGGCCCGCGGGCCGCGGGTAAAATATGTCTAGTATATTTATATTGTTTAAAGTTAGCCCATACATGTTTAAGCGACATAATAAAATAAAGTTCAGTAGCCTACAAAGTTTTGTAAAACACTTTGTCAAATATATTTAAACTGCTGACTTGCATGTTATGTTGTTATCAAATTAATTATTGTACTATGCTCACACGCTGGCATCATCAGTGCAAAACTGTGTTGAGCTTGAACGAAATATATAGAACACTTGATTTAAATTTAAAGAGAAAAATTCTTTCAAATAGATGTACTTAAAAAATGGATTTCTTTTCAACACCAATAAAATGAACATATCTTAAAGCTCACTATTTTTGTTATGCGGTTTTCATTTGTAATTTATGAGTGTACTCATTACTTATGAAATGTGAGGTAAATAGGTGTTTAATATTACTCTACAAAATATCTGTGATTTCAATTACAGAAATTTGTAATTTTCATTTAAAAATTATATTTAAGTATTTAATCTTAAGATTTGTAAATCCTTTAGCGACATAATAAAATAAAATTTAGTACAAAGTTATTTCAAAAACCTTAACTTACCTGTCTCATATATTTGAATTGCTGACTTGGAAGTAATGTTGTGATGGAGTCAATCACTGCACCACGTTCACATGCTGGCATCACCAGTGCCAAACATTGTGGTGCTTGAACCGAATATAGAAGAGGCATAATGCTGCAATGGTGAAGACCTTTCATGACCTGGACCTCCTTAGAAAACATTCTCTTTGTTTCCTCGTCGTATTTTTTGGCGTCTTCATCCGCTGGATCTTCACTTAAACTAAACATTTT
>JADKLZ010040452.1:0-11824 GCA_021533235.1 Biomphalaria straminea
TGAAACCCTCGTTAACTATTAACCATAAAACACAAGACTTTTGCTTCAACCCATGTCAACAATACTAAAAGGTGCGGCCATATGAAATGTTTATGAATGATAAATATGCTTTTAAAAAAATTACAAATAGTAACTAAACAGGTTAAATATACTTAAACATAAATAGCGTATTTTTGAACATATAAACTGGGGTTTATACATTTTTTTTTTTTTGCAAAGCTGAAAGGTCGACACACTTTATGTTTCTCAGAAACATAGCGAAACATAAACTATTGATTAAACAGTGGGTCTTTTTTACATTCTAAAGTTTGTTGTTTGGTTGTGAAATAATATGTGCTTTTTGATGGTTTCTTTTCATGCTTACACCGTTGTCGTATCCCGTGTCACGACTATTGGCGATGCCCAGATCAATGTTTTCCAGCACCACTAGAAGAGCATCCGACAAACACTTTTCGATTGTCAACATCTAAAACTCTATAAGTGTTTAATAGGTCGCAAGTTTGTCATAATGAGCGTAGGACAATACACTTCATTGTGCTGTTACCAACAGTGAAGTTACTGCCGGGTTCTCGTTTTTCTGGTAAGTTGGCTGTCGCCTCCACCTTGTGTCAATAATGGCAAGCAAGGGGCCTTTAGCACCGTCACAACGGGCTAGCCTAATGTGCACTCAGACTTTGCGGGACTCCATTTCTATTTTTGGATTGTTGCCAGAGCTTGGGGAAGCCACTGGTCGAGATCCCTATTAGACATGTTAAGATCACTTTGTTTAAAAGAAACAAGACCACAGATCGACTTCGATCTTCCTATACTATACTATGACTGCAGAACTGCTCTTGAACAGCTTAATATACTATAGTCCGAAGCAGTAAAATTTGTTTGTGGAACATTTAGAACAGGAACATTGAATGCAGCTTAAATAATAGCTCATGAAGGTTCAAAAAATCTTAAAATCAACGGTTGTCTTCACATTTTCTGAGGTCGAGTGAAGTTTCGTCAAGACGGTTTAAGTCGTTTTACTACACCACAGTTCAGTGCTGTTCAGCAGTGACATTCTTTACGGCGCATTACGACACCATGGTGTAGATCTAGAGTGGCAGACTTTCCCACAATTCGTGCATGTGAATGTATGTAATTCAAGAATAGCTAAACTGGCAACAAACTGCAGCTCCGTAATCAAGATACGTCTTTTCATTTTGGCTTTAAGACGTGCCACCTTCCATGGAGTTAGTTAGTTAGAGCTGGTTAGTACAACTGAAAAGAAGATGACAAATAGTGCTGAAGCCAGTACGCCTTCTTGATTTACGCATTTTGTGATGGAGAACGAACTGGAGGAGGAACTTTCAAACATTACTGTGCCCTGCATATTGTCAGTGAAAAGCAGAATTTAATTTAGTCAAAAGCCTTGATCGATTAAAGTAATGGTGCATTGCTTTTGTTCTCGGCTCTTCTCCTGTAACTACCGCGACTTCAGCAAGAATGTCATCTAATTCTGGTTCTTTCCCGTATCCAAGTATGTCAATGGCTATGCTCAGTTTCTATACTGAAGGCTTTTCTCCTAATTCCAAATATAAGGATTCATAGTGCCCCGAGAATGAACCTATGCTGGTATACAGAACGTAAAGAGGAATCTGCTCTGCAAACTGCTCCCCATATGAGATTATCTTTTGGGATCTTTTGTCCATTACTCTGATGGGTCGTCTCAAAACTTCCGCTGTGAGCTTTACCTCGAATTCTCCGATCATGGATGAGGTTTCAGACATTGATTTCATCCTATCCAATAGAGTTTTAAATTTTAAGTTTTCTGGCATGTCAATTGACACTGCGTCTCCAGGTAACTCTTGTTCAAATTGATTATAATTTATGAGACAGTGCTGAACGACCTCATTTCTGATGGAGTCAGCTTTGGTTGTCTCAAGAAGCATTAGTTTTTGATCCTCAAGCAATCCATTTGTTCTTTCTTTCTGAAGCTCTGGCAACAATCCTATGGCGATGCTTCGAAAGAAGCATCGCCCATCTCCTTTGGTTGAAAATATTTTGAAATTTGATAAAGACAAATTATCAATATTTGAGACTAATTTCATGGGTGTTTTGTCTTGGTTTGAAGCATTTGGGTCTTTCTTTTGTTGTGAATATTTTTTAATGGCTTCCATGTGCTCCATCAAAGTCTTTGCCATCATTTTGGCCAGTTGCCCTAGTGTGATCTTTTCACTGAAATAAAAAAATAATTATTTTTACTGTATTTTGTTTTCTACTAAATTAAAAATATGTGTATATATATATATATATATATATATATATATATATACACTATAAAATAGATAGTAAGGCTTCTGTATGTATGTATGTGCCTTTCATGATGGCATGAAGGCTCGCGTCCAAGAAAGCGGAAAACCATCAGAGCCCTTCGAAGTATCCAACGGGGTAAAACAAGGCTGTGTCCTAGCACCTACACTGTTCAGTATCATGTTCTCCGCTATGCTGACAGATGCATTCACGGATAGAGAAAACAAAGGAATAAATATAACATACAGATTTGATGGTGGCCTATTCAACCCGAGGCGGCTCAAAGCAAAATCAAAAACAAATTCAGCAGTAATCAGAGACTTGCTATTTGCTGACGACTGCGCCCTAAATGCCTGCTCTGAAGACGATCTACAAAGCATCGTCAGTGACTTCTCAAGAGCATGCTCAGACTTTGGCCTTACCATTAACACAAATAAGACTGAAGTCTTATATTTACCTGCTCCTGGGAAAGCCTACTCGGATCCAAGCATCACTATAAATGGACACGATATAAAAGCAGTGGAAAAATTTACATATCTTGGCAGCACACTCTCCAGAAATGAAAATATCGATAACGAAATCGACCTTCTCATCGCCAAGGCCAGTGCATCTTATGGCAGACTATCAAACAATGTTTGGAACAGACCTGGTATCACCGCAAACACAAAGCTAGGGGTCTACCGAGCCGTCATCCTCCATATATTGCTCTATGCCTCAGAAACATAAACAGTATACAGAAGACATGCCAAGAAACTAAATCACTTTCACATGACATGTCTGAGAAAAATGCTAAATGTCAAATGGCAAGACAAAATACCAGATGCTAAAGTCCTTCAAAGAGCGGGTCTGCAAAGCATCCACACAATCCTGATGCAGTCCCTGCTTCGATGGGCAGGACACGAGTGCAGAATGGAGGACCACCGCATCCCAAAACGTCTCATGTATGGCCAATTAAGTGAAGGAAAGCGCTCGCAAGGTGGTCCTATTAATTAGTATAAAGGTACAATATTTGGTTTTTTTTTTTACACAGAATCAGAACTGATGCACAAAAAAATGAAGAGCTTGTTCTGAAAACTCTTCAAGATATTGGACTGGACTTTGATCTGTGCAGAGGTCAAACCAATTATAACGCAGCCACTATGAGTGGTCGTCTATCTGAAACGTCACTTACATAAATCCAAAGGCAACATTTCTGAACTGTGATAATCACTCTCTAAACCTGGCAGCTCTTAATTCTGCCGAGATAGATCCATCAATTGTCACCATTTTTAGAACTGTACATGAATTATTCAACCTTTGTTTTCAATTCACCCCAGAGATGGGCCAAACTGAAAGAAGCTGGAGTCGGGAGTTTAAAAAAAGAAGAGTAATACATGGTGGTCAGAAAGAGAAGAAGCTATGTCGGCAGTTTTGCTGCATCTCGACAAACCATCAATCTGTTGGCTGTTGGAAAAACTTTCTGAATTAACAAGTGAAAGAATGGACACTAGAAGCAGTGCACAGAATCTTCTCCATGCAGTGGAAAAGTGTGAATTTTTTTCTTATCTGGAATTATGGTCAAATCTTCTGCGCCGAATTAATATAGTTCAGAAGAAGTTACAAAAGTCTGGACTGCACATACGGGAAGCTGCTGAAGAAATTAAAACCGATTCATGCTTTCTGCAAAATGATGAGAAACTGACAAAACTGATCACCCAATCAATTGAAAGAGCAAAATCACGTAGTAAATGCTATGCTGTAATCAAAACAACCAGAAAAAAGAAGCGACTTTTAGGGGATTTGAGTTCTGATGTAAGACTGTCAAAAGAAGTGCAATTCAAACGTGTTGCGACAGAAGTGCTGGACAGATTTCATATGGAGATGAAGGACAGATTCTAAAGGATGGAAATCAATGTGAAAACCTTTGAATTTCTTGAACCAAAACACTCTTAGAGTTTTCATGTTTATATTATGAAATACACGCAAATCGCTTATTCAATGATGTCATTAATGCACGAGCACTTTTCATCAACTAAACCAGTGCGACAATCACCAATTGATATATAGAGGAAGCTGGCTTCATATGATAATGATAAAATTAATTAATAATTGTGCTCAAACCTTACAACCTCCATCCGAATACTGCTAACTCATGCCACTTCCCTTGCGTCATGCAAGAGATTATTCTCAATGCTCAAGTTAATCAAAAACTGTATCAGGAGCACAGTGAGACAAGAAAGGCTTAGCAGCATGGCTTTAATGTCATTTGAGTCACTAATGCTAGACAGTATCGATGTAGATGAGTTAGAGGAGTCACAAATACTAGACAGTGTCAATGTAGATGATGTTAATAATGTCTTTACTGCACAGAAAGCACGACGTGAAGTGATATGAATTGAGATGTGTCACTTGTGTATGTTTCGTTAATAAACAACCTCAATGGTTATTTCTTGTTAATTTTACTGTTTTACTATTTGACCAATTTCAATGTAGACTTATATCATGTTATGACGTCTAATGTCAAAATGCAAGGGGCTCCCAAAAAGGTCAATCCCCCGGGCCCCCAAATCCCTAGTTACGCCCCTGACCTTCAAATTTGTGTTTCAAAAGCATTTGAACATAAATTTGTTTCTTATATCTGTACAGTAGATGATGTTATATTTGCCTTTGCTGCACAGAAAGCACGATATGAATTAAGATGTGTCCTAGGTCTAAAACTAATTCAACTCTAAGATGATATAACTTCTCTTCGCAATGATAGTTTTAAACTTTAACACAAGAACAAACTAATTATAGTCCATTCATTTCAAATTTTAATCAAAATAACATTCAAATTTATTTTTCTAAATCATTTTTCACACAGTTGTTCACTAAAACTGCGAAGCAGTGTTGAGATATAGATCTATTCTAATAGTTTCATTCGTAAATCGCGAACATCTAATAAAAAAGGTCACGAATGTGCAGAGCTAAGCTTTTAAGCACGCGCAGCCAATATTTAACTCAAGTTCGACTTCGTATTTTACTCGTGAACATACAAAATTAAGTCTATTCATTTCAAATTTTAATCATATATATGTAGGCCTACAAGCAAATGTTTTTATTTGAAAAAAATATATTTATGTTGATTAGCCATTTTAATAGCACCATTCACACTATTGTACATTTACGCATTCGCTTTACTTATAACATTATTATTTCGTTTCATTGTTTACAAGATACTCTCAGTGACTATATCGACAGTGATACGCAAATTAAGACCCTATTGGCAATATATATCTATATTAAAAGAGAGAGAAAGAGAAAGGAGAGAAGAAATATACCTATTGAAATATTTTTGTATTTATCTACATGTTCCTAATTTTGTGATTACTGAAACTTTGTTTTGCCATACATAATTTTACGAAGCTTAAATCTACTGACTTTTGTGTTGTAAAACGTTTGAACATGTGATTTTTCCCACACCAATTCTCGGATTAAGTTTAAACTTTGCACAATTATTCTTTGGCAAAGACAATAGATAATTAAAATAGATAAATAAACAAGGTTACAAAGACAATTTTTGTTTCCACACAAACTCAAAATCAAACACCGAAGTGGTCCACCCAGACAGGAAAGAAGATTGACATATCTTGTGTGGTGCCCCAAAATTCCAGCAGACCAAAGGATAGGTGAAAGTGAAAGTAAAGTTAGATGTAAACTTGGCCAAACTGATGTCTTATAATGAGTATCTAATTAATCTAATTGTTTTTTTTAAGTGTCACTCTCTTATTTCGAACCGCAAGGAAAAAGTAATCTGTAAATTACCGCTTGCAACTATTGCGGTTCATTATTATAGTAAAATACTACTTCTTATTTGTTGTTTTAAATTATGTCCAATTTATTTGCATAGTAATTAGATTTTTTCTCTTTAAAAAGGTTAACTTTTTTTGTAAATGTAGTAATTAGTTTGACAGAACTTACATAACCTAGCGATACAATTGTAAAAAAAAAATTTACAAAAATCTAAAACCATTTGCATAAATGTTTTTAAAAACAATCGTCTCCCTTACTCAAAAAAATACATACAGTGTTTTTTACTATTAATAGTGATTAGTTTTAAATAAAAAAAAACGGCTCACATAATTTATTTAAATAATTAGATTTTTCGCTTTTAAAAAAAAAAGAAAGTAGCCGTTGGATCAGAACTTTGAATGATCTAAGATATCATGATGTCCGATTTCCATTTTCTTTTCTTGTTTCTGAGATCTAAACGGGACGGACAGACTGACGTATAGGCAACACAAAACTAATAACTTCTTTACCCAATTCAAGGCTGCTAAAATAGTCAATTAAGTTCTGGCTACTAATTATTTCATTTCATAAAGCTAATAAAGTTATATTGAAACTCCAAAAAACTCAATCATTGTACCTAACGAAACATGAATCAATGAACAAAAGTCACCAAATAGACTATTCATTATTGGTAATTATTTTTTATATATATCTATAATTGGGATATAGCCTCTGCATTGTTGTAAAGTATATTTGTAAGTAAGATATCTTGGTTTTTGTTTTACGTGTTTTTGCAAAGAATTTTAACATATACTAATGGAATTCCTATGGTTTCTTACCTAATCTTCGGAACATTTTTTTTGGATGCGTTTGTTCTTCTCCGTGAGACGCTTGAGTTTGTGGTTTCTCTTCTTTTCTTTTCAGTGATACAGTCGGTTGGCGCCGATTTTCTTTTCATTACTCTTTTTGCCTCGCTCTTTTGCTCAGTGTCGGAATTAGATCTTGGTGGTGGCTTGAGGTCTTCCTCTTTTGAAGGATAAAAATAAATTGTGGGAAATAATTTTAAAAAAGAGTTTCATTAATAGAATGTTAATTAATTAATACATAATGTGCATTTTTTTTATTGATATGCCCAAATCATTGATGGTTTAAAATTATAGTTCCACCTATTTCTTGATTTAAATTTTATTTGACTTATATGCACACTGAATACATTATTTCCTTTGAAATATATGGTTCACCTTTAAGAACTTGCGGTCTAAAGGGCAGATAATGTAAATGACATCTTTTTCTGTGATTCACTGTTAACGAGAGTGTCTTGTGACCACCACAACGACCAACAACCTTTACTTTTCCCTAACTAATCTCAGGTACCCAGTAGAACTGGTGGAGTCGCCTTAAGATCCTGAAATTGAAAATCCCAATCTTCTCCAGGATTTGAACCCGGGACTCCTGATTCAGAAGTACAAAATCATAATTTCGTCTTTTTTCAGCACTTATTAACACTTTTTTTTCTCGGTGCGTAGTTTTATCTCTATTCTGTTTATTGTTTTATAAAGCATTTTATTTCCACACATCCATAATTACGGACGATGTGACGTCTGAATTTTATAAGATATGATACGAATTAATATCATTTCATGAGTTAAAGGGAAGGATTATTATTAGCTTAGTATGTCTGGGGTTACGTCTTAAGATAACACTTTAATGTTAAGTCTAGAACTATGACAGTAAATTAAAAAAAAAGCCCGCATTACAACACTACTCCACAGCTAACACAATTTTCTAGCCTTCAAAGTCTCCTTTACTTTGATCTGTTTCATCCTTCACGCGAATAGCCTGCTAACCCATATTATGAAATATGCATAAAAGAATGCAGCCTTCTTGTCTTCCTGCATTTATAATACCCCCCCCCCCCATTTTTTATAAAACGCCCTTCCACTAACAATATATATATATATATATATATATATATATTAAAGAAATAATCACTTACTGTTTTAGTTCTACAAGTCGGACTAAGTTACATCACGTATCTTTTGTGGCGAAAATAATAAAGATGAGGGAGAGAACAAAAAACATTCACCCGTTACTAAATCGCAGGGCCGAACTTAACCATTGTGACCAAAATGTCATAAAAAGAACAGTTTTATATCAGCTAGTCGGACTAAAGTTACCCCACGTACATTTGGGCGGCGAAATAGCAGGACCATCATGAAAAGATAACTCTTTTATTTCTGCAAGTCCAGAGTTACCCCAATGTAACTTTTGCAGCAAAAAAAGAAGGATGGGGAAGAGAACAAACTATCTTCTCTATATTCTCCCATAACTAAACAATAGAGCCCGAATAACCATAGTGGCGCCCTATGTGAAACTGATTGTGCGGGTTAAAGTTTGGGTAGGGATACGGATATTAGTGAAAAATAAAGAGTTTGTAATAGTAAATAAATTCGTCTTGGCATTTTATTCATTCTTAAATACGTATAGAATTACTTTACGGGGCTTGCGTGTAGCAAGATCATACAGTAAGTAGAATATATCATAAAAATATATTTCCAACATTGATAACGCTCAATAAGAAGATGTACCAATTGTTTCAATCTGTCTAAAAGATTTCCCAACCTCAAGATATTCTTCATAACACACGAGACACTTCTTTTACCAGATTCCACAATTACAGGTATAGCATAATTCTTTTTTTTTCACACATATGATTTGTTTTCTTAATATTGATTGACATCCCAAAATTACAATTTTAGTCTAGGTTTTAGGAGATTTAAATAATGAGTTTTTAAAAGGCTTTAATAATTTCCGAAGATTTCAGAACTTTTTCGTACATTTTACAATTTCAGTAGATTTCCAGGAGCTCCTGGTAAGTCAGAAGGCCGATGGAAATTGTTACAAGTTATAAAATGGTTTTATTCAGTGCTTTCTTTGTAAAAAAAAAAAAGGTGCCGGTACTCAGAAGTTGATTGTCTAGCTTTTAGCTACTAAAAATTTATAGTAGACGTTAAAATACAAGAAATCAAAATACAAGAAAAGTGCGTATCGTCAGAAAAACAATCCCTGGTTTTAACCAATAATTTCAAGCTAGGATTAGCGCGGACCCCATGAAAGTGCGAGACCAACTACTTCGCATATATACAAGTGGCCTAAGACCGGCCATGCAAAAATAGATCGTCTAGTACACTTTATAGCCCTTGCTTATTAAGGGGAACAGTTAGTATTACAACTATATCTCTTCTTAGTCCAATCTTTTGGTTAATTTTACCGTTGCGGTTTCGTTCTAGGTCAGTAATGCTCAACCTCACTCGAACGGCGAGCCATTTTAATATCCGACACTCGTGTCGCGGGCCACATGACGAAAAAGGAAAAAAAAAGGGAATTATACAATAATTTTTTGTTATTAGAAACCAGTGAATCTAGTATTTACATTATGCTAAACTACTTCTAAATATCCAGCTGCTGTCAACCATAGTTATGGCACCATCAGTAGTCACCTCAACTAATTTCTCCAAGGGAAAAAGATTCTCTGTGATGGTTGAAACTTTTTTTATTAGTGTTTCGCTACTGGCGATCGGACGCATGCTCCAAATAGCTACTACTTTTCTGATTTCAAAACTGAGGTTTTTATCGCGAATAAATACCAAAATGTCGATACCGCTCAAAATTTTGATGTTGTCAGCGGCAACAGAAAATAAAAATACAGCCAACTCATTTTCTTCACAGTTTAGGTAAATATTCTCATCAATCATCCTCTCTAGGTGTAATTTATCTATCGCGTCTCAAATCAAGAATGCCGCCTTATTTGTGTATTTGATTTCCTAAAGCTATTAAGTGCTTTAAAAGGAGCCGCTCTTTCTTTATATAACAAATATATTGGCTTACCATCGGTACCAATCCATTTATCCTAAGATAGGGCAAGATATTTTTTAAACTTTTTTTTTTTGGACAATAGATTTTCTACACTTTGTGCCGACGTTTCAGTGAGACGGATAAAACCACGTCGCGGGCCGGATGTTTGGGCACTACTGTTCTAGATAATGGCTTAGTCGTTCTAGGCGTTATCGTTTTTGTATTTTATTGTGCAATGGTAAGATTTATAATTAATGATTTTGATTGAATAAAATAATAATTAGGACCAGGTATCTTGTAATTTAGATAGTGTAGATAAAAATGAATGAAAGTAACATATTGTTATGACCGCGCCATGCGCATCGCAAGTCTGGCTAGCGCACCTCTAGTGAACGGACTATAACAAGATGTTTACAAGAGAGTAACGACTTCCGCCTAAGGCTAGAAGTGGAAATAAAGACACTGTAGTGTAATGGAGATGTTATTTGTGTACCTGTGATGTCTTGTCAATAAATATATGTCTCGTTGAGTTGCCCTTGTCTCTTAGATTATTACAATGGTATCAGAAGTGGGGATTTATAGGCAACTCAACGAGAGGAGGTAGGACTTGATCACAATGGCATCGTTCAAACTATTAGACCAACTCTCAGTTAAAGAACTAAGGCTGGAACTCCGTAACCGATATCTGCTAAGTGGTGGTACCAAGGAGGCAAGCCTTGGTAGATGAAGAAGAAGATCCGGATGCTTACTTGTTGAAATCAAACCGGAGATTTACGAGATTATTGGCAAAATGTATGAGGGTGTTGGTGCACTGTGTGATAAAATTAAAAGGATGGGGAACAAGATAGATGAAATGGTATCACAAGTAGAAGGCCAAATAGACCAAATTGATCAAATTGAGTCGCAAGTAAAAGGAGGAATAAACTTGTTGATGAAGGAGCCGTTGCCTGTGGACTCGTTGGTGAAGAAGTTGCATGGTCAGGACTGTGGTTGCACAAACAGTGACGGAGACTCTGGGGATTGGAGCGCCGTTTGTGTCTGTGTTGTGGGCAAGTCTTGTGGTTGTGACTTTAAAGACGAGGAACGTGACAACGATTGCTGCGACGATCTAGAACGGAAAGAGAGAAATGAAGAAACTGAAGTCTATTATGTGCCCGAAGCGTTTGTTCCTGTTGCATCTGTTACCAGTACCTTAATCAGCCGGACAGATCAAGACAACGTTTGGTCTGCGTCTAAGCCTATTGCTATAGACCTTAAAGACCTCTGCCTATCTGCCGGTGCTCACCAAGGAAATGTGAAGCTCGACAACTGCATCCAGAACTTGAGCATGAACTGTACGTGCGGCGCATCACACAGAGAATGTGGATGCCAAGAAAACCATCAACAGGGCATGCGTACTTCTGACATCATCATGGACATTGGCATAAATGAATGTCAGTCAACCCACTTTAAATCTAAGCTGTCAAGAGGAAGACATTTTCCACTTGAACTTGAAGAGACTCATCTCCTGGGCGTGAGACTGTTAGCTGAGGATGAATGCGGAGCATTGGACATGGTTTGCAACGTGGCTGAAGTTGAACCTGCAGTCCCCACGAGAGACGTCTGTCGGAAGGGTCTGCTGAAACGGAGTGTCCGATCAACGGCTGTGCTGAGGAAAACAGTGCTCGACACTATCTCGTTGAGTGTCAAACGGTCACGCCATCATCTCAACAACAGCCTGGTCAACTGGAGAAAGAGAAAGCGACGGTTGCGGAAAACTGGGCAGATGACTTCGTGGGCAACAGGCACCCTACCGCCTGTGGCTCCCACTGATCGACCTCCACCTGAACTGTCAAACCTCAGCTGCAGTGTTTTTCTTTTCGGGACGAAAAGTGTTAAGACGGGGGCGATGTTATGACCGCGCCATGCGCATCGCAAGTCTGGCTAGCGCACCTCT
>JADKLZ010040496.1:0-10363 GCA_021533235.1 Biomphalaria straminea
TGGCAGTGTTGAAAGAAATATAGGCCTAAAATCACATTTATTTTTATATAATAAAAATCGAAACCAATCACCAGAGGACTAGAAGGAGAAAAATTCTGTAGGCTATCGTTCTAATTTTTTTTTTTACTGTATGGAATTGTGTTAGTTTTCACCATTTCGATGGTTCTTTTTTGATATATAAAAGTTATTATAAGTAAAATTTACCTTTTAAAACTTGGCCAGATGATATAGAGGTTATCTATTTCTGTGGCCCACATTATACCAATAACGACCAACCACCTTAACTTTACCCCAATTAATGTCACGTAGGGCCTACTCATTAGAATTAGGTGGACTCAGATGCGCCCTTAAGAATCTAAAATTAAAACTCCAAGTCTTAACTAGGATTCGAACCAGTATACCTTTTGTTAGGAAGCCTAGCGCTCTATCATTTAGCCACCGCTTTAGGTTGGCTTTTTATATAAATAGAATAAGAAGTTTAGTCAGTTTGTCCGTCGGGGCACCATGCAAGATTTGTCGACCGTCTTTCTCCATTCCCCTATGTCTTTTGCCTTGGACAGAACGATGGGAAGCGATATATAAAAGTTTAACCCAATTAGCCTCCCTTGTGTGTGTCTAGTGTATTTATATTCTGTCCATTAAGAAACAGACAAAGCTTGAAAATAGATGCACTTCTGAGTGAACTTCTAGACCAGGGGTCTCAAACACGCGGTCGGCGGGCCGCATGTGGCCCGCAAACCTATTTTGTGCGGCCCGCGTCCACGTCCGCGGATTAAAAATATTAGATAAAATTTACAATGACCACATATAAGCTGTGAAATGATTTACAACTGCACAAATCAGTAAATGAGGTGTCTCTGTCATTTCTAGCTGATTTAGAAACGGAATACGGAGAGTTGCTGTATCATACGAAAGTCAAATGGTTGAGTCGTGGAAAAGTGCTGCAGAGATTTTTTGAACTGAGATGGGAAATAGCATTGTTCATGGCAATGAAAGACAGAGACATACCTCAGCTCAGTGACCCAATGTTTTTGTCAGCTATTGATTTTTTTACTGACATTACGCAACATCTCAATGCACTCAATTCACAACTATAGGGCACATATCAGCTGATTACCTTGATGTTTGACCGCATCAAATGATTCAGATGCAAGATTTCTACCAGTTTCTTCCCAGATAGAAGTTTCAAACGTATTCTGCGCAGCTGCTAGAATTCTAACGATGTTTGGGAGTACGTACGTTTGCGAACAGTTTTTCTCCAGAATGAAGATCAACAAAACAACATTACGATCAAGACTGATGAGCATCTGAGAACAACCTTGAGGCTTGTAACTACACGCGACTTCAGGCCTAACGTCGATGGTCTGGTCTCTGCCAAACGCTCTCAGCTGAGTGGACAGAAACGTGAGTGGGAGTCATTTGCAGTAGGCCTTGTATTTATATTTTTTTTGTTTGGGAACTACAGTTTCTGCTTTTTTATTAGTGACAGAGACAACGTCAACTTATTTTAGTAAACTAAACTGCCTGTGCATGTAATAAACTACACTAAATTAATTAATAATAATTATAAAAAACTTTATTTTAGAATTTAACTGCAGTGACAGTAGTGTTCGTAAAATTTAATGAAAAAAAAACATTCTTTTTTTCATGGTGCGGCCCGCTGACTGGTTGTTACTTTCCACTGCGGCCTATACGATGATATGAGTTTGAGACCTCTGTACTAGACAATGCCAGTGGGAAACAACAGCATATTCGTGAGCTGGTTCCAATATGGTCAGGATAGAAGACTTGCTAAAATGCTCTTTCTACCCTAGAACTATTAGAGCATAGAATGGGTTGCCTGAGTCAACCAGAAAAAAATTCAGGAACAATTTTTAAGTCATTGATTGGCATGCGTGACTACAATAACCTAGGAGCAAGCGTAGGACATAATTATCTTCTTTTTTTTTAATGTAACATCTGTATTTTATAAGATAAGATAAAGAGGTCGCAAAAGTGGTTTTAAATAACGACATTTATTTAAACTTCAAAATCTTTCAGCATCTCTAAAAAATTCAGTGTGTACTCTTCATGCATATTCAAATTCATAATGAGCGTAGTTAGCCACAAAGGGGAAGAAGGGGGAGTAAGTTTAAAACAAGCTACATCTAAAGACGCCCGTTTACACTCATGCCGAACCCCATGAAGCTTAAGAGCATTCCTCGTGGGGGTAACCCAGGGGGGTTACCGAGTACCGCCTTTGGGATTTCACAACTGTAATACACGCAAACCCTTGTTTACCTGTAATTGAAAGTGTCTATAGTGTCCGGGTCGACATACTCCGCCGGGACAACCACATCAACATATCTCTGGTCGGGCCACCAGAGCCCATCGGTTTCACCTCGGCCCTTGTCAATCTCCTCAATCTGGTGACGCATGGCCTCCCTTCGTAATTGCGCCTTGAGGGGCTCGTTCCTGTAAAGCTCCCATTGGATGGGAAGATGTCTCGGGAAATTCGCCATGGGAAAGAGCACCTTACCTCACTAGACAGGCCTTGAAATGTGGACTTGTGACTTAAGAAAAGTTCAGCAATTCTGCGCCATGTAACTTGTGTCAATAATGCCAACCGGAAGCGGAAACAGAAAAAGAACAGCGATTTTTTAAGCAATTGACTTTTGGGTTACAGATTATGTTATAGATACATTTGGGGATTTTTTTACATTAAAAATTTAAGTACAATAATCTGCCACTTGTTTCAGAGTCACTTATCCCTTAGTTTGTTGGTCCTTTGGGGCACCGTACATGATCTGTAGACGGTTTTCTCCATTTCTTTCTGTCTTTTGCATTCAATAGAATCTTTATCGATGACAGGCCCGTCCATTCCTTCGCTTTCTCTGTCTGCCTCTTCTTCTTTTTATATTACTGGTACTGCTCCTTGAAGGAAGGTCTTTGCGCGCTCTGAGGACCATGTGACCATGCGATATGACCACAGAGTTTCAGTTTTGCGATTGTGACAGTAGTTAGCAGTTAGCTGTATTAATCTTAACAACTCGGCCACTTCTGGTTGTTTTGACTGGCACAAGTTCTCTAGACGTTAGTCTATAACCGTCTGTATTCATGTTATTCTTACTCTGTGTCTTCAGGTTGGAAAGTTGACTACTTGAAGTCGTGGATGAAGAATAGATAGTGTAATTTCTTGGACTGCCGTTTGCCAGGTCACCTGTTTTGATTTCACATTTATCTAACTATATTACAGTTTGCTGTTCAAGATGTTTCTAATCTTTATGTTTGAGATTCGGTCTTTGTAATACTTTGTATGTGGTACCTGGAATTCGTGTTTACACTTTGAATATTAACACCCCTTTTATATTGTTCAACTCTTAGCAATAAAATACAGTAAAATACAATAAAGAAGACAAATCGATATAAAGAAATATAACGCCTCCGAACATGCTGGTAGTACACCTAGATTTTTCAAAGAACTTAAGAAACGAGCTAGCACCAGTGTTCAAAATACTTTTTCAGGCATCACTTAATCGGGGGAGGATACCAATGGACTGGACAGAAGATGACGTCAATCCCCTATTAACAAAAGGAGACACATCTGACCCAGGAAACAACATATCTGCCATGTAAAATACACGAGCACATAGTATTTAGTAGCGTAAAAACTCCATTATATAAACATAATGTCTTTACTCCATACCAACATGGCTTTAGGATATATAGGTCATGCGAAACGAAGAATAAAGCAAGAAAGGCCCAGTTTTAAATTCTTTGTGTCATTATATTATTAATTAATTTATTCATTCATTCATCAAAATCCATTTGAGTGAGGGCTTGAGAGGCTTAAATCCTCTCTTGCAAAAGTCCTGGACAAGAAACCCTGCTGTCTTGAGTAGTGCGTATGTGTCACCATACAGGTCGAGAATTTTCGGTTTCCCAGACCTGTCGAGATGGAGATCAGCAAGTCTGGGGCAGTCAAACAGAATATGAGGCACTGTTTAATCTTCTTCCCCGCAGCGGGGGCACCGTGAATCGAAATTTAACCATAGCCGTGAAAAGTATGAACAAACAGGACAGTGGCCTGTCATGCACTGTGCTATAATAGCTTGCTCAGGCCTAAACAGCCTCCACCACGGGGGAAGTGCGGTCAGGGCGCCTCATGCGCTCCCAGACTCCACGGGCTTTTTGGGGACTTGTCCCAGCACTCAAACCACTTTTCCATTTTTTTTTTTTTTTTTAATTATAGCCAGAGCATGATAAAAACTTACAGCCTGTTCAATGGGCGGGATTCTCCCTCCCAGGTGGGCCAAGGCAATAATGTTGCCAGTCACACCTATGTGACTCGGTATACCTACTGCATTATTACAGCGGTGCCAAAGCGTTGCTTTATGTTGTGTGAAGTCATGATGACAGTGTCGAAAATCGGTTCAGGGCTTTGCAAAGCCTGTAGTACAGATTTTGAGTCAGTGACCACAACAATCTGTGTTGTCCCTACCCGAGTTGAGAATCAATGACTTTTAAGGCTTCACAGACTGCTAGGTCTCCGCATCAAAACTGCAAACACTACCATTGGTACAAAGATTTTGACTGATTAAGAGCCAAGAAAGTCGATGTAGACTCCATATTACAGCCTGCTCTTCCAAAATCTATCGATGCCGCCCCATCAGTGTATGCAGAAATAGTGCTGGGCTTGAATTGTCTCTAGTGCTAGAATTTAAAGTCGTTAGATGAACGACTTAGAACGACTTAGCTTAGTGATATTAGGGTCTAGTAGTTTCAAGCGTATGTCTGGGGTTGTTGGGCGACACCAAGAGGTAAGGGGATGAAAACGTTGAATTTTTTGTCAGTTGGTGGAGTGGCCATCTTTATCGGATAGTCTAGTGGCATGGTGCATAGGCCTACAAGACTGCATCTGGATACGTCTTCTGCATCTCCAAGCATCAACTAGTTTTACTAGTTTTCTAGCTGGGATGTATTCATCCAGCCTTTCATACTGCTCAAAGCAAGTCAGAACTGGTACCTTTCCCGCCTAAGGTTTAGTGGACATACAATAATATTATTTCAGCATCATTTACTGGGCTTGTCTTCTGTGTCATTATATTATTAATGGTAACTAATTTTTTTTTTACAAATATCAAATAATACTTTGTTTTTATAGCTATAGCGCTGCCAAAGACAAGCGGCGAAAAGAAAATCTAAATCGACCACCTGCGGACAATGGTTATGCCTGCCATGGTTATGGCAAAATATGTAGGTCCCAGCTGGGGCTGCGCAGAGACAGGAAATGCTGCATTCCTCACTAATCTTCGGACTCGAAGTCAAGCTTAATAAAGATGAGTTAAATTGGTATTGGCCTAATTTAATAAGGCCGATTTTCAATAGTAAGAAGTATAGCCTAAATTAATTTTAAAATGCAAAGTAATATTTTTGCTAGACCTAAAATCTAATAGGCCTACCGATTTGAGATATAACAACCTTTAATTAAACAATTTTCGCCTTTTCGTTCGCCCCTACTGTATTATATATAGATAATATAGGCCTAATAGAAATTGAGACACCAATGTACAGTATAGCCATCAACAATACTGGTGTATAGATCTCTCTTTACAATGTAGTAACGCCTTCTACACACTTCCGGATATTGTCTAAGAGATTCACTGCTGAATGAAAGTTTCACTATGGCGGCGTCTTGTTGCATGAATGTGAAATCTTTCTTACTAGATCTAAGTCTTATATTATTATTTACGCCGAGTTCTGCTGTAGGAAGAGATGAGTTTACTGAAGAGTTAATGATAAAGCCTTTGCCTGGAGGCTTTGTTTATTCCCAATTTCAATTTACTACAAAATGGAACGCTTCTATTCACGATTCAAAAACATGTTAGTAGTACAATTACAAATACTGAAATAGACGACAAATTCAATAGATAGTAGTAGTATTAGTATTATTGTTACTTGTAATTGTTTGTTATATTTAATTAAATTTAATATTAGTTATAATTATTAATAGTTATTAGATTTTACTTTTAGATCTAGTCTCATCACGATTTATAAATTATTATTTATAAATAAAAGAGCTTCATTAAATTTTAGGTCGGTTACCCACTAGCTCTAGCCTAGAATGTAGAGATCTAGTAGAAGTATAATTTATTCATTATCGTCAATTGTCATCTAATACTACTAATAGATCTAGTAGGAATAGGGGCCTATTTCATAATTTCCTGTGGCATTTTACGTCTCGAGAGACGATCTTTTCCCCTTGCAAGCTCTTGTGTGACTTGATACATAGCTGTGATCGCAGGTTGGGCATATGTAGTTACCAGGCGCCGTTGCATTTTCACCCTTCTTTCTGCTTCTGTTGTGTATGGCATCTGCAATCAAAGACCCCCTCCTTTATGCTCTCTCTCCATGTGGATCTATCCAGTGCCACCTCTTCCCAGTTGCCGGTGTCGATCTTAAAGAGCTTCATGTCCCGTTTCCATACATCCTAATAACGTAAGAGTGGGTGACCAGCAGCTCTTCTGCCTTCTATTAGATCGCCATACAGGATATCCTGTGGGAGTCGACCTACTGGCATTTTACGAACGTGGTCAAGCCAGCCAAGGCGTCTGCTGCTGATAACAGAGCGGATGTCCTGGCAACCTGCTCTTCGTAGCACTTCCTCATTGGTTATCTTATCTTGCCACCTTATTTTAAAGATTTATTTCATAATTAATAATTTAATAAAAATGTATAAATATGTAGAATTTAGAGATCTATAAGAATAAGATGTTGATAGATCATGAAATAGTTATATAGATCTAAATTCTAAATCTAATCTCTATAGTCCTATAGTAACATAGTTATAGTTATAGTATACAGTCACATAATCCACATATATATAACATTCATAAAATTTAATCATAATCATCTCATCTATCTAATACTAATCATAATGTAAATCTACATTTTAGTTTTCTTAGTTTTAGTGTTTAAACTTTAAAGAGAAACTGAAATGCTTTCATTATATAAAATATATATATATCATCTGTAGGTGTTTTGATGTACAAAATATTTATATTATTCTCTTTATTTCTTTTTTAATAATAAGTTATTTTTTTTCTGCACATTGAGAATGGTAAGATTTTCACAGTTTCTATGACCTCTCACAAGCCTATTAATGTAATCTGATGACTTACTGTTACAACGGAAAACCATACAGTAAAGTTTATATATTCATGTAAAAGAAATAGTAAAGTTTAGTAAATAAATCTTGGTCTATGCTGTTAGATCTAGATCTTGTAAATAATACAAGGAAAGAAAAAAATTGGCGTTAAGAGTAGATCGGCGTGCTTGACTAACCATGGCAGTATGCATTTACTGGTCTAACCTCTCAACACATCAGACACTATCGCTTCGTTGTCTTGTCATTGTCCAGACCGACTACATATAGCCTAGGCTAGCCTTACACTGACCAGTTTGAATCTGTCAGACAAATGATCTATTAGATTTACTTTTTGGGACATGGATAAGGTGTAGAAGAAAATGTTGTTTTTCACAACTTGATTATCTTAATGCTGTAAGATATATATAAAATATCTAATATATAACTGTACTATAGCTATCTAGGCTAGGCCGTCACTAAGCCTAACAGCTACTGTAAGAATGAAGTGATACAATTGGTGAGACCTAGTTTTGCTTTCAGTTTTGTTGAGGGAAGTGACATATGCCTAACCTGAAAACAAAATCTCAAAAAAAAAAACAGGATTTTTTTTTTAGATGTCAAGAATTTACTTACTAATTTATTAAATATAAATGTTTCTAATCATTTTGATAAAAGAATTTAAATATGTCAATAATTCACTTTTAAAAAAGCATCAGAGTTTCCCTTTAACAAAATTTTTCAAAATCTCTAAATTAAAAAATTGACCAGATCTAGATCTAATCTATTACTAGATAGAATCTACTAGAATATGTCTAACTTTAAGATAGTAAGAGTAATCCACTCTAGAGTCTATTTAGTCTGGACAATAGTTTGTTTTTAGCCAATAGACTAACTAGATAAAGTCTTGAGTAATTTGACTCACAATAGCCTTAAAATCTTGGGAATTTTAATAGAATCTAGACTAGACTTTTAAAGTCTATAATAAACATGACATCCCTCTTTTGTATACCATGTCAAACAGGGGTTGGAACCCATTATCATCAAGATGACAGTCCAGCGCTTATACCACACAACCAAACCGCTAACCAATGAATTCTAATAAATTCTTTTCATTTAAAAATACATTTGATGATAGGCCTACCTTTTTTTTTTTGGATATGTGTATCAAAAGCTAAGAGAATGTACTCTAACAAAAATATCGTCTATTTGTTTTGATTACAGTTACCCACTTCCACTTGTTCCCCAAGTCTCTGGGTGAAGTGCTCAAGCAGTATGGAGTCCAAGAGCTTCATTTGTCACAGACCCAGGGACTTTGGCGACACAAACTGTGGGGCTACCCAGTTCATGATGCACCCCCAGGGGCAGAACTGTGGGTCTGGTTCAAACCTTCAGTAAAAGAGTAAGTTTGTTTCCTAGCTACTTTCTGTGGTTCACACAGACTTGCCAGTAACCAACTTGTTACTTTCTTAGGACACAGTCATGGAGCCGTATTCACTTAATCATTTTTAAAAGTTTAATGGGATGAAAATGATAATCTAATGAATGAAAAAAAAAATAATCAACACAATAAATTTAATTTTCATTAGGCTTCAATAATGGATTTTTAGAGGAGTGAGTCAGCCAGGAAAAACAATTACTTGGCAGAGTTTAAGTAATTGATTAGCATGTGACTAGATTGACCTAGGGACATCTGTATTATTGTAAGAAAAGAAATGAGTCCAGGTAGATTGCAAGTCGTGTTATGGCAGTGCTTCGGCTGTATCTGAAATAAGTGTACTTCTGGAACAAGTTTTTGTGTGAGGGTTAGTACTTATGACTATGTAATCAAACCTCAACAGTTGTGACTGCTGTGTAATGCTGGCAGATCAGAGATTGTTCAGTCCACTTCAGATATGATTTATGTTGTCTATAAGCCAAGAAGTCAGTTAAATTAACAGTCCGTGCAGTTTTTATTCTTCATACATATAATCTCAAGTAATAACAGGAAATGTCACTTATATATAAAATTAACATTTACAAAATTAATATATTGTAAAGGAGATACAGTGGCTGAGCGGTAAAGCGCTTGGCTTCTGAAGACTGGGATTTTTATTTTTGGATCCTTGGGCGCCTCTGAGTCCACCCAGCTCTAATGGGTACCTGACATTAGTTGGGGAAAAAGTAAAGGCAATTGGTCATTGTGCTGGCCACATGACACCCTCGTTAACCGTAGGCCACAGAATCAGAAGACCTTTACATCATCTGCCCTATAGACCACAAGGTCTGAAAGGGGAACTTTTTTTATTATATTGTAAACATAGAAAAATATAGTTAATATAGCCCTCTTTGGAAATAGTGTTTAGAATATAAGTATTTACTGATTTGTATTGATGACAATCCTTTGCAATTCAAAGGGAAATTTACTGTTGAATAAGCCAAGTTTGCAGAAAGACAAAATTAATCAACCCAGAAATAGGCTTCATCAGCTAAAAATTTTAAACATCAGCTGGATCCTCAGAGTAATTAATTGAGCAGCTTTCTTCTTCTTCTGACTCAAAGACAATGGCTCGTGATTATGTTTAAATTTGTGTATCTCCAGCATCAATTCAGCCTGGACTGATCTGGTGAATGCTGTCTCTGGTCTTTTTTGCTCGTCGCTCAACTTCCTGGACTCAAAGAGCACTGTGATACCTCGAAGAAATTTTCAGCCTCTAGGGGTCACGTCTGGTCCAGTTCCGCGTTACTCTGTTCGCTACGGTGCATTACCCAAAGAAATAGTCTGCACAGAGAACTTGACGCCGTGGAAAAAATTGCTGCCTTGCGACTCAAAGGTATTGTTACTTAAGGAGAATAAAAAGCTATGAATTCATTAGCTAAACTTTGTCGATGAGGGTGAGTTTGGAAACAGGGAAGAGCCTTTGTAATAAGTCTTGATAGTTAAGAAGTGTAGTGTATTGAACACTAAATCTATTAAAAATAAAAAAACACTTTTGTTATTGCCACTTGGCTGGTAGGGTTATAAAGTGACTTGAAGAAAACATGTTTAAATTACTGAACTTCTTTTATTCAAATACCTTGCAGGCGTTTTTGTGTTTATTTGTTGTATGTTAACTGATGTAGTTCATAACTGTTTTTTGTTTCTCTCCCCAGGCAGGTCTAGCCACCCTCTTCAATGCTTTTCTTTTCCATGATGCCAACTACCATTCCTTGTGTCTACACGTACGCCCTGTTTGTGCAGTAAGTGGTTAAGTTTAGTTC